>OZ018328.1:135138344-135378344 GCA_963969495.1 Ceratothoa steindachneri | reverse complement strand
TTGGGTCATATTGATATATGTAAAATGGGAAGCAATATGTAAGCAAGTTGAAAAAGTGGATGCAATATGTTCAACCCTGTTTTGTGAAGCAATAAGCGCGGCGAGTAACAAATCACCTAAACTACATTGATTCTAATAGCACAGAGGAAAACGGTGGCAAATTTGTAGGTAAACTTGTACAAGTCTAAAAAAATTCTTCGACCGAAGTCAATTTATGAAATGCTCTCCACTGTAACATCATTGACTATATTGCAACTGTTTCTTTTAAACACATAATTAGGCCATCACTTAGCTACAAACCCATGACCGACTACGTTATAAGACGAAGGGGTACAGGGCTTGATTGCCAGCATGAAAATAGAGGAAATTTCTCAGGTTAAAATGAACTGCCGCCAATAGAGGCGGTGCGTTGAGTTTGAGGCTCGTACGCAGGCAGCTATGTGCGCCACCACATACATAGCCAATCAAATTTCACATTACCTTACTTTCTGACTTACTTCGTACATACAAAGAATCACTCTTTTCTGTGCACTAGAAAAAGGAGTTTCGAGTCAGCACTCCCCAGACCCAGAGTGGACCACCTTCCTTTGGGCCAAGAAGGATTCTCGGCTCCCTGATTGGTGGCCACACACAGTTCTGCTTCATTGCTCTCAATTGACATTCTAACTAAGACTTGACTTTGCTGACTTCTGACTAGCCATCGATTGTCATTCTGATCTTTTTGTGAAATTCATTATACGGCCTAAGAATCCCTTTTATAATTTAAAGTAAAGGACACGTGGAATTAAATAACCTTACTTTGACTGCTATTGCCACCCTTTAGTAGCAAAAGAGTCTCCTCATCATTATATTTTTGGGTCATGCACTTCATCCGCTTGCTTGAGTTTAGTAATGGTGGACGATACAAATTAATCTTTTTCGCAAGATTAAAGAGCAGCCTTTTTATTTTCAGGTCCTGTCGACTTGCGAATGGTCAAGAGAAGCCACTTTTAATTCCTAGGAATGGTCAATAGAAGCCTATTTCTTCTCCCTCGAATGGTTCAAAGAAGCCCTTTTTCAGGTCCTATCCATTCTCAAATGGGCAAGTTAAGCACTTTTCAGCTTCCTCAGATGGTCAAGAGAAGCCATGGTTTAGGTCCTATCCTCCGTCGAATGGTAAAGAGAAGCCCGTGTTCAGGTCCTATCTTTTATCAACTGGTCAAAATAAGCCATTTTCAGCTCCCTCCCGATGGTCGAAAGAAGCCCTTGTTCAGGTCCTATCCACTCTCGATTGGTCAAGAGAAGCCCTTGTTTAGGTCTTGTCTAGTCTCATATGGTCAAGATAAGCTTTTTTCATCTCCCTAGGATGGTCAAGCAAAGCTGCTTTCTTCTTAGGTCCTATCCACTGTTGAATAGTCAAGAAAAGCCCTTGTTCAGGTCCTCTTTAATGTCGAATGATCAAGAGAAACCCTTTTCAGCTCTCTCGAATGGTAAAAAGAAGCCCTTGTTTAAGTCCCATCCACTTTCGAATGTTAAGATAAACGCTTGTTCAGGTCCTATCCCCTAGCAGATGGTCAAGAGAAGCCCTTTTCTTTATAAGTCCTATGCACTGTTGAATGGTCAAGAGAAGCCCTTTTCGGCTCCCTCAAATAGTAAAAATATGTCCTTTTCAGCTACCTCGAATGATCAAGATCAGCTCTTTTTCAGGGCCTTCGAATGGTCAAATGAAGCCCATGTTCAGGTCCTATTCACTCTCGATTATTCCATTTATATTATTCTGGAGTCGGACAAAACTTTAGAGTTTGTTAAAATAAAACACAGAACGGACGAGGGCATCGCTGCCCTAAATGTTCTAAAGGGAGGTGGATAAAGTGATAGAATTAAGAAAAAATAAATTATTTAGGAGGGTACATAACCCAGTTATCTACTTTAAATGTTTAGGACAAGGGCAACGGCTAACTCACCCAAGCTTTCCTCCGATCCGTAACGAAGAACATCTTTTGTTGGCTGGCCATTAAAATTCTCCTCGCACGATCGACTTTCTTCTTCTGGCTATCCATCAAATTTTGACGCAAAAAAGTTGGTGGTAAGATTGCCATTTAATTGAGATGGCAAAAGACAGACGGAATAAAAACAGAGAAGTGGGTAGATATTATATTCACGAATTTCGAAGTTCTCTGTATTGTCATCGATCAAATTATTGTCTAGCATACTGCCTCACACTATGATTTTTTACTATTTCCGGATTGTTAAATACTTTAATACTTTTCAACTAAGACACCGATCTATTTTAAATACAAAATCATTGCATATAATATATATATATATATATATATATATATATATATATATATATATATATATATATATATAATAATAATAATAATAATAATAATAAGTATTTATAATACGCCCTTCAGGGCTGTTAGCCCTCACAGAGCGCAGGTTGTGTATCGAGTGTAGAGAAAGTTTACAGCGAAGAGAAGGCAATTCTGAAGAGATGAGTCTTCAGGAGACGTCTAAAAGTAGCAAGGGAGGGAGAGGATCGGACTTCGGCAGGAACAGCATTCCAGAGTCTAGGAGCAAAAACTGAGAAGGAACGGTCACCCATCGAGCAGAGGACAGAACGAGGAGTGTTCAGGATGGGAGCGAAGTTAGACCGGAGTGCCCGAGGAGCTTGACGACGGGAGAGGGCAGACGAGAGATAAGATGGAACCTCGAGGTTTAGGGCCTTGTAGGTGATGAGAAGAATTGTATAGTGTGTGTGTGTGTGTGAACGTACGTGCGTTAAGTCCGTATACCTGTATAGCCTCGTATGGGTGGGCTCTTGTTTACATTGAGCTCACTCGTCGCCTGAGCTGGCTTCTTTCTTTCGAGGGCCACAATCGCTCTTTAAGCTCGGATTGTTTAGAAAACTCAGACCGATTTTTTAGGGCAAACTTAACTAATTTAGGCATCTGATCGCGCAAGACTCCTGCCTTTCCCGCCTTTATTTTTACTTATTCTGGCGGCAAAAAAAAAGAAGAAGCTTCTTATGGATGACGCGTAGATTTAAGTATGCATACATATATACGTACAGCCCCTACACACGAGTTCAGTTATAATAGGAAATATTTTGTGTGCACGTAAATGTCCACAGGTGTTGCTGCTGCTGTGCAATTCAACCCAGAGTAATTTAATGTATTAATAAATAATGTATTGAGGGAAATAAAAAAACGGTCGATTCTGAGCACTCTCATTTTGGTCTTCTAAGACGTCTAAAAGAAAACCTACCGACGTATTCAATCATTTATTTTCCTTTTTTTAATTCGGGATTTATCTTTCTAATAATTATATATATATATATATATATATATATATATATATATATATATATATATATATATATATATATATATATATATATATATATATATTATCATAGCTAAAAGTTTTGAGCCTAGCATATATTGTTTTTTTATTCATTCGTTTTTAAAATTTATGTGATAAAATTAATTATTGCAGGTTTATTAAAAAAAGCAGTTAAAAAATAATAAGAAAAGAGATTGGATTCCTTGGCTCAATCCTAAATTACGCTCTGGTGTTGTTCTTGTTGGAGGTGAGTATCACTCCATGGAGCTTTGCTATTCAATCAAAAGGGTAAACTGATGAAAAATATGGGTTAAATGAATGATGTGAAATAATAATCAATTTCGTAATATTTTTTGTGTAAAAATAAATGTTTGACTTCTTTCAATTCTAAAAATAATTCTTTCTAAAATAAAACCGTGCAACTATTGTTGCTCGGCACCAAACTAGACTTAATGCAAGGAGATGGTTGTTAAAGGTATTGCATCAAGGAACACCATCTTTAGGATCTTTGATGAGTTTAGATGGTTACACCCCTGTAAAGAAGTCTGCTGGCCTCCTAAGAGCTTCAACTGAACCCCAATATCGCATCTTGCTAAGATCGGAACTCAAGGATTTGCTTGCCTCTACTGCTAAGCTTGTTCACAATCGGAAAGAGGCAGGTGTGAATATTACAGCACGCCCTGTGAGGTGGGGACTTTTCGACAAAGGTCTCAAGTCGACAAGGGCTACGATGAAGCCTGACCTCACTAAATACGTAGGCTTCACTTTTGTAGGGAATATAAATAATGGAGTGTAAAAGAATGGGTCAAGTGATATTCCCTGATGAAGCTTCCTTCCGCTTGTTTGAAGCTTCTGGACGATCCCTCGTTTGGTGGAGAAAAGGGAAGCGATTTAACGAGTCCTGTGTCATGTCCAGGGTGAAGCATCCGGGCACTCTCTATATCTGGGGCTGCTTCGGATCTAATGGAACTTGAGTGCTAACAATTTTTCCCAAGAACACAGCCATGAACTCAAAATGATACTAATGCGTGTTTCATTAGCACCTTTTCACAACAGTTTAGGACAATTTTGAGGATTATAACTATATGACACACCAATTCACAAATCAAAGCAAAAAAAATTTCTTGGCTTAAAATACCATCGAACCTTTTGGGACCTTGACACGGAAATCCGCCAGATTTGAAACCAATAGAGAATTTGTGGGCGATATTCACAGTGGCGCTTGATAAGCAGAAGAGATCCAATTGTGAGCAGTTGCGTGTCCTTATTGAACAGAAATCGAGCAATATCAGTCAAGATATCATCGAAAATTTGATCTCTAGGATGCTAAAATAAATTTAATTAGTCCTAAAGAACAAGGGACATCATTGTAAATATTGACTGCATGCATCAATTGACTGCATTTATTAATTAAATGGATATGAGTTTTATATTTTATATTTCATCTTCGAATTATGATACAAAAGGACTAAAGCGCAATTACACGTTTGATTTGTTCTCTTAATTTTCTTATAGGACAAAACCAGATGAGCTTTTGCGCTTTACATGCAGACCTTGGTTATGTTGCCTACGGTCTATCCGGCTCCGGCAACGGTGTTTTGATCTAAAAAAAAATGTAAAGGCTTCCGATAGAAATATCTTAATAACTCACTCTTGTTCTATCTTTTTTTACATAAATGCTTAAGTTTTAGACCCAACGGAAAAATAAAAGCACTTTTATCGGATTTCTCTTAAAATATGGATAAAACAATCCTCACGATTCTTTTTTTCCCATCTGAGTTTGCTCTAATAATTTCATTTTGCTTTACTCACAATACCTATTTCCTTTGCTAAAGATTAAAATTTAAAATCTACCTTCGATAAAACTTTCGAATATACGCCCCCCCTCCTTACCCCTCCAAAAAGTCATACCTAAATTTTAGACATTTTCTGAATTTCACCATTTGTATAATTCTTTTTCTTTTAATAAATTCCAAAATCATATTGATTTTTTCTGAACTGCACCATTTTGACTCGCCATTGAGTTCTTTTACTTATATATATATATATATATATATATATATATATATATATATATATATATATATATATATATATACCTCGAATGAGGAATTCTTATCCAGCGACTAAACGTTGCAAATGTGGCCTAACTTTCACAACATGGAGAACAATTATTAAATCTACAAGACAGCTCTTACACTTCTATAAAAGTTCTGCCAAAATGAAACTTGTTTCTACAATTCGGCCTGAAATCAAAGAAAATATAAGGAAAAAAGAAAAAAAACTGTTTAATGAGCCTGAGGAACCTTTTATGCAACCTCTTTTTGACCTACAATCAGGGAATGAATGCCCTGCTTATCCATTTCATCAAACCTGCCAAATATCTTGAGATCTTTATTTTTCCTCGATATGAACCTAATTGGGTATCAGTACCTCAGTGCAGTTATTAACGAATATAAGAGGACAAGCACCATCTCTAGTTTCTAAAGCGCACTAGTTTTTGCTAGAGATCCTCTTGCTAGACCTCTTTTTCTTCTTCTAAAGAAATAGTAGAAGTAGTGAGACAACCGCACCGACAGGCCTGTACATATGTATTTTTATTTACAACTTTATAAATGTACAAAAACTTAGATCCCCATAGAAATGGAGTTAAATGGTTGATGGTTGCCATTTCTTCAGAAAGCCGCCTTGAAATTGCCCAATCACTATGTAAACAGTACATCAACCGGATCACCTTTGTGGTGATCCGGTGCGAAGGACATTAAAGGGAAAATAAAATAAATCCGAGTAAAAAAAACCGGGTGGTTCTCGGGAGGGAATCTACGTAACTGTGTGGGTGTGTAAAGCAAACGGAGGAATTCGAAGCAGGTAAAGGAGAACAGAAGATGCAAGGTTATTGTTGTGGCCAGGAATGAAAGAACCGGCGGCAAAGAGGACCTCCTTGCGGTATTCTGTTGTGTCTAGGCCCAACCATTGGACCTTAACCCCCCTCAATTATACCTGAACATCAGGGGCAATTAAAGGGGGAGAAACAATATTCACCCAGTCCACCATGCGTTCAGTATCGTTTGGTGCTATTATTTATCTAGTCCCCAGGAGAGTGATAAATGTATAGGCATGTGTATGTGTGGCCGTGTGTGTATTTTGGTATGTGAGAAGGGGATAAAGTGTGTGTGAGAGAGAGAGTCTTGGAGATTTAAATGGGATGTTCGTTACCCAATTTCCACCAGTTAAGTGGAAAGGATTTAACGAAAACAAAGGATTTCATTGCATTGCCGCCGATGTGACCGTTTGCATCTGTGATCCATTTCTGCCGTTACGTGGTAAAATTACACTACCATTTGTCTCTGAAATTACACTTTAGTGCACTATAAAAGTTGGGATTAAGATGACAGTGGTGTGAGCTGCTACTATAGGCGATTGATTATGGTATTAAATAACTTTATGGTTAACAGACGACTCGAGAAGGCAATTGCGTGTTTAGACATTTACCACAGCAATAAAGGCATTTGTGTTACCACACTTTAACGGAGGTTTAACATTTGCAACTCGTGTGGGACGTTTTATCGTGGCATTTCCTATCATAATTTTATCTTTATTACATTGAGCCACACCTGTACACGTACGTACATACGCTTGCACCCGCACATAGGAAGGAGAACGAACATAGAGAGGCAGGCTAACTATTTTACAGTTAATAGAATGGGCCAAAAAAAAACACCTTCATTCACGTTTAAGATATTTTCAGTTACACATATTATGATAGGAAACAAGGAAAATGTAGGACTGATACAGACGTAACTGGTATGTCTGCGTACGTTTGTGTATGTAAAGAGAATAAAGGCCGTGTAAGCGTTGTTCCATATATGGTTGGGTCCACTTCTATCGAGAGATGGTTACCCACGATAGGCCTATCCGTTCATTAGCCGAGATTCAGTCTCTCTTCTATGAGTTATGTACCCCCCTCTCGAATGCCCCATGGAGTCCTCTTGTTCGATACCTTCGGTTTAGCCCCCCGCTGGCGCTAAAAAATTATGAAAACTTCCAAAAAGAAGAAAAAAAAGTACTTATATATCCAATGAAGGTAACAAATGCTGTAAAAGGATTCTAAGAACCGGCTTTAATAAAATGCCGAATAATTTATATATATATATATATATATATATATATATATATATATATATATATATATATATATATATATATATATATATATATATATATATAACATGGAGCTTATTACAACTAGAGGAAAACGTGGACTCAACAGGTGTAAGAAGTATTTATATATGAAGAGGACAAAAGAAGGCAGAATTGTAGTAAATAGAACAAGAGAAGTAGAATAGCTGATAAAATGAAGGTATGGGGATACTCAAAAGGACTGCGAGGGCGATATAGCCAAGTTAAATCAGGGACAGGACGGACTGTTTCATAATCACATGGCGAAACGATTCATGCCCCATTTGTGTTTAGTTAAAAACTGATCTCAAGCGCTTGGCTCCTAATTTGCCTTATCTTATTGGCGGCAGGGTTAGATGGGCCTTAAAAGAGGACATGCATAACAAGCACGTGAAATTAGTTTCGATTTTATGACGGAGGTTTCGCAATGTTATAATTTTTAAGGAAATTTTTATTATATCGCACACAAAGAAAAAAGGAAAATTGTTTATTTCTACCAGCTGAAGTTACTCTAGCCGAGAGAAGCTGAAAAGGAAAAAGAATGAGAAATAAAACAGGGAAGAAAATCGAGTCCGACTAAAGAGGCAAAATGAGACATCATAACCTCTAAATAGTAGGAGACAGAAGCGAATTATATCAAATAGGAAACCAGAGCACCAATTTGTCTTTCCTTTGTGAATAGCGAAGTTTGAGCTCATCGTCAACTTAGCTAAAATGATTCGATCATTTGAATGCGCATAGAAGCTACCTTAGCTGATGTGGCCGTGAACTTTGGACCACAAAACTTTTAGCGGCAGGATATGCAATCGCCCATTGGCAGATACGCTGAACCTTATCTCCATCAGAAGGAGTAGTTCCATATTTGTACAAAGGAAGTCTCAATACCGCTATAATTTCATTCCAGTCTCCACAACATTAAATTCACCCTCTCCCTTCTCTTCCAGAGCCCTCCAGATGGAGTGCACCTCTTATGAGAGTGCACCTGTCCACACAACTATCGTGAAGTGCATCATTTTATCCCCAATGGTAGTACTCATATATCCACATACCCCTAACGAAGAAGGGGTACCCCATCTGCGGTTGGTTTCAAAAGACACATTCTGATCTTTATATACATTTCATTATCCGTTAGTGGGATTTAGTCGAGGGCGCGAGGGAATGAGAGCTGGAAATTTGAAAGGTAATCGTGTCTATTGACTTGAAGTAACTTTGGAAATATTAATAATTAAATAATTAATAAATCATTAAAATAAAAGAATAATCCGTATGAATTCGATTGCTAGGTGTTTAGAAAATTTAATTGATCCACAAGAAAAGCGATTTTTTGATTATGCAGTCCAATTGCAGTATTTGATATATGTTGTGATATATATATATATATATATATATATATATATATATATATATATATATATATATATATATATATATATATATATATATATATGCACCACGGAAGGAAACTGAATAAAAAGCAGGTTGGAGTTAGTACTTTCGTCTATTAGACATTTTCAAACTCAATGGTGAGAAAAAATTAGACACCCAGTATTTATACAAAGTACGTTTCCCTATGAGGTCAACATTTATCTGATAGCATTAAAATGTTGACCTCATAGGGAAACGTGTTTTGTATAAATACTGGGTGTCTTATTTTTTCTCACCATTGAGTTTGGAAATGTCTAATAGACGAAAGTACTAACTCCAACCTGCTTTTTATTCAGTTTCCTTCCGTGGTACATATTCATATTTATAGTTATCACGTGCTAACTTTCGTGATATTTCCCAAAAATATATATATATATATATATATATTATATGAATCCAGCAGTCCGCAAGAAACAGAAAAACAGGATAATTTTTCTTCGGAAATGTTATTTCCTAATTCGCAAAAATTCCGTACAGTGGTGGGATTCGAACAGTGCACACTGAAGCAGCGAGCAACCGCTTTGATCTCGATTAAATCGTCCCTTAGACCACTCGGCTACGCGGAAGACAAAAATCTTCTGAATAAACAAGCTTTTAAGGTACACTTCGCAAGGTCGATCGGGACTATGAAAGAGAGAAATTAATAGTCAATTCAAAGGTCAAAGAAGAGTTGTCTAAGGGACGGTTTAATTGAGATCAAAGCGGTTGCTTGCTGCCTCAGTGTCAAATTTCCGAATATTTGGTAAAAAAAAAAGAAAAGAAAAAGTAATTAGGCGAAATTTTCCCTGACTTCTTTTAGGTAGTCTTTATACCTGTTCCCAGGGATTTTGCTTCGTTTCACGCTCTTAACTGAAACGCAAATTTCAGCCTCCTCGAGGGGAGTGACTTTTTACTAATTGTGAAATTGAAATCTCGTGTTTGGTTTCAGTTTGGATTCATGAAGCTCTTGATTGAGTTTCTCTAACAATTAATTAATTTTATGGGGTAGAGGCAGGAGAGCCTTCATTTTTATCTCTACTTTACTGTTGTCATATGTTGTATATCAAAGATCAGTTGTTGTTTGACCTGTTTAATTATTTTTTTGTTTTCGATGGCATATTTCGCAAGACTCGCATTATATCTGTGTTGATTTTTCCTGAGTAGTATAAAAATCTTTTTAATCACGGAGTATTATATTATTTAATGACTTATACAGTCATGGCTAAATGGTTTGGTAGTGGACAATTTATTGGGTTGAGGAATAGGTTCTTGCGGTTTTATCAAATTTATTCAGTACCATTAACAATTTTAGAAAAACTTCATTTTTAATTGATAACAATATTCAATTTAATCAAGTTGTTATTTACAACTTCTTCCCAACGTTCAACTAGTTTTTCAATGCCTCTGCAATAAAACTCTCTGGATTTTGACTCGAAGAATTCGTCTAACCAGGTTCTTAATTCCACATCAGTATTGAACGAAACGCTACGCAAATTGTTGGAGAGCGATCGGAAGAGATGGAAATCCGATGGAGCCAAGTCTGGCGAATATGGAAGATGCGGCAGGATTTCCCAATTAAGCGTTTGGGTGGCGTCTTTTGTCATATTGGCAATGTGAGGACTAGCATTATCGTGTTGTAGAAGGACTCCATAACTCAATGAGGTCGCTTTTCACGAATAGTATTGGCGAGTCGATACATTTGTTGAACGTAGAGTTCTGCATTGACAATCTCGTTGTTTGCAATCAGCTCATAAAAAATAATGCCTTCACAATCCCACCACACACACAGCATCGTCTTTCGTGGATGAAGTCCTTGCTTTAATCGCGAAAGTTTTTTTTTTATTGGGGCTAAGCCATTGTTTTCGATGGTTCATGTTGACATAAACACACCATTTTTCGTCGCCAGGGATAATGCTGTACAGAAATCTGTCCTTATATCCACGAGTAGCCTTGTGACGAGCAAGCAAACCTGCAGCAATCGTGGAGCGTTGAAGTTTGTTGCTTTCGCTCAAAGCGTGCGGAATCCATGCATCGAGTTTTTTAACTTTCCCCGTCGAATGGAGGTGATTCACAACAGTTTTCCGATCACACGGCAATTGTACAGCCAATTCTCTAGTCGATTGATGAGGATTTTTATGAAGAAGGTCGTTCAATCGATCTTCATCCAACTTAATGGGGTGACCAGAACGTTCCTTCTCATTAGGATTGAAATGACCGTTTTTGAAACGTGAAAACTACCATTGAGCTGTCTTTTCTGATAGAGCATTTTCTCCATACACAGCACAAATACCGTGACGAGCTTTGGCTGCGTTTGCATTGTTCCCGTCTCGATTGAAAATGAATAACAAGAAGTGTCGAAAATGCGCCTTTCTTTCAACTTGACATTGCATTTTGAGGGTACAGAACAAAAATTAAATGAACACAACTTTTAAATAAACCGCAATGACTTATTACTCAACTTAAAAACGTAGCCTAAGTAAAAGCATAATAGTCTACGCTGTTAAGAGACGTAGCCTAACCTTAGCAAATTTTGCTTTCATCTTTTATTATTGTTTCTTAATGTGTGCACAAATCATGTCAACAAAACTTAAATCAACACAACATTAAAAAAAACTGCAAGAACTTATTCCTCGACCTAATAGTTTAGAAAACTTTGTTGTTTTATAATATTTAACTACATTATTTACATGTTCCTGGAGCAACTTACAGGACGCTCTAAATAATATATAAAAGTTCCGCATTTTTTTTACCACGGCCGTAAGAAAAATATGTGAATGAATTCTGGGATCAATATGGCTATATATCAACATCAGGAGCAAATCTTGAGCAAGGTTTCTCCAACTTGTGTTCAGGAGCCAATCTTGATCACGAGTTGCAATCCTTGGTTTAAGGCACAAATTTTGAGTGATGATTCTCCATCGTTGGCTTCGGGAGCAAATCCTGAAGGAATGTTCTTCATCCTCGGCTTCAGCCGCAAATCATAAGCGAAGGTTTTCTTCCCTTGGCTTCTGGACCAAATCATGAGGGAAAGTTCTCAATTCTTGGCTTCAGTACCAAATCCTGAGCGAAGGTTCTCCGTCCTTGCCTTCAGGGGCAGATCTTGAGCGAATGTTCTCCATCCTTGTCTTAATCATGATCGGACGTTGGCATAATTTGCTGGTTACCATTTCTCAACCATTCGATCTGAGGGTCACCCAAAGGTTCAGATGGAATTAAGATCGAGGGAATTTCTAGTCCATGGACCCATGTGTGGTAGTACACGAACCACTTCATTACTTGCTGCCGATGTCTCCTGGCTCTTTGCCATCGTGAAAAATGTAAGGGTCGACACCCAAATAGTTTTGGCTCATTTATGGAGGTTGCTATTTGGGGACATTTTGGCACCATATATGAAGACAAAATTTGCCTCTGCAAAGAGGTTTAGCCTTTACTCTCCGTCTTAATCTCATCTCCCTTTAGGATCAGGTAATTTCAATGGTTTTCCAGTATATTCTTTATGGTCCTTTAATTTCTTAATTTCTTTTCCTTTTATTTGTCCTCTCCACCCCTCTAACTGACAGTTCTTTCTATCATATCCTCTGTTACTTCAATTTTCTTTCTTATTAGCAATAGAGTAATTATGATCAAAGGGCAACATAGCTCTTAGAGCACAGGGAAATTACAAAGATCAAAGCTTCCAGGCGACCTGAGAATCGGCCACCTGCTTTTGACACCATTTTCCATTTTAGACACATGAAAGCCCTGGTAATCCTGGCCCTCAGAGCATCCTTCGTGTTGCAGGTGGACTTTTTGTTCTCTATTTCCATTTCAACCCACACAAAGAAGTTGAGGGAGTTGCAGTCAGGGGAGTTGGTAGGCAAAATATCAGATGCTGTGTGATCGAAAACATTATCCTTGCTGCCACATATAAAGACTCCCTACAGCTACTCCGTCGATTCATGGTATCAACGCCTTGCTCAGAACACGCATGTAGCCATCGTTGTTCATCTCAGGACCTAAGGGAAGAAGTGGGCTAGAATAACATCAACTTCACTGTTCACTGCTGACGAAATCGAAGACCATTATTGTGGCTAGAAATCTAATCTGCCATCGCCTTCACAGAAATTGTCCCTTCCTCATCTTGTATCAAGAGTAGCGAATCATCTTTCCTCCTTGTAATGACCCGCTTCGAATTACCGGGATAATTTTTGATAATCTCCTAAATTTTAGCGATGAATTCCGCCGGTGTAATAAAGCCAGATCGTCGACCATGCGTTTTCATCTCTGCGGTTGCCTGCTAGTCGAATGTTGAATTTTCTAGTTCCCTTCTGACCCTTTCCTCCATCCTTAAGCTAACGTTGAGAAAATCTAAAAATCTCCATGTTTGTCCTTACGGCACGCATTCTATGCCAGACCTCACGGCTCTTCCGCAATTTTAATGGGTCAATCCTTTCATGGATTATAATCCTGGCAAAAATAATGCAAAGATCAACAACGAGGGTAAAAAAAATATGCGTAAAATTGACAGTTGAAAATTGTGAACGAATTCCGTATCTACAATATCTCTCTCTCTCTCTCTCTCTTTCTCTCTCTCTCTCTCTCTCTCTCTGTATATATATATATATATATATATATATATATATATATATATATATATATATATTTATATATATTTATATATCATTTAATATACTTAAAATGAGCAAACGTTTCAATGCACATGCCCGGCAGTTTACGCTCCCGCGTGACTTACCGTTAGTTATGAGCGAACAACGTTATGGCCATAAAAACAGATCTGGCTTCTTATCTTCTTCTTCTATTCTTTTTCTTCTTCTTCTTCTTCTTCTTCTTCTTCTTCTTCTTCTTCTTCTTCTTCTTCTCCTTCGTCTTCTTCTTCTATTCTTCTATCTTCTTCTATTCTTCTATAACTATATTTTAGGAACGGGTTTTTTTGACATTTTATCTCTTGGTTTGGATGTCCTTTTGTAGGGGGGGAGAGAAAGGGGGGGGACTGGGGGAGGAGAGGGAATGGGAGAGAGCGGGTTTTTTTTGTTGTTCTTTTAGGAGCCCATCTGGCGACTGCCTTCTTGGGCATAAGTTACCGTACTCGGATAGAGCGGGTGGGGGAGGGGGGGAATAGAGGCGAGAGTGGGAGAGAGAGGGGGGAGTAAGAGAGGGAATTTTTTCTTTTAGTTTCGATGTCCTTTTGTAGGAGGGAGGAGGGGGAGGTGAGTAAGAGAGGTGGAGAGGGTAGGGGAGAGGGGAGAGTAAGAGAGAGTAGGGGGAGAGAGGGGGTGGGTTAGAATGAGATTTGTCGATTGGGAACTTCTCTTATTTAGATGCCCTTTTATAGAGTGGGAGAGGGGTGAGAGAGGAGAGATAGGGGAGAGAGAAAGACAGAGGGAGAGTGGGAGAGTGATGAGTAGAGAGTGGGGGCGGAGTGGGGGAGGAGGAATAGAACGGATCTTTTTATTCCTATAAATGGATACACACACACACAGGCAGACTTCATTTTTATTATATATATATATATATATATATATATATATATATATATATATATATATATATATATATATATATAATGTATAATTTTTCATGAACGCGAAAGAATAATGAAATGAATCCAGCAAACCGCAAGAAACAGAAAAACAGGATAACATTTCCAAAGAAAAATTATCCTGTTTTTCTGTTTCATATATATATATATATATATATATATATATATATATATATATATATATATATATATATATATGAAAATTAATGCAATATCGCAAGAAAAGATGAGGAAGTAAACTACAAAGTGACCCGCTCAATAACAAAACAAGCAATTTCACCATAATTTGAAGAGAATATTGAAAAGCGCAGATTTAATCAAACAATTCAGGAGTACGAACCCTTCACTTCCCTAATGTATGGGCTCCCAAAGACCCACAAAGAGGGATTTCCTTTACGCCCAATCATTTCCAATATTAATTTTCCCACTTATAAGCTCTCCAAATGGCTCGCCAAGCATCTCTCTCCAGCAGTTGGAAGAATCTCATCTGCACACATTATGAACACTCAAGATTTCGTTGACCGCCTCAACCACCTGCAATTACCGGATGGAAAACTTTGGAGCTTTGATATAAACTCTTTGTTTACCAAAGTTCCGGTTGACCAAACCATGGGCCTTCTGAGGGAAATCATGCCTAGACTTAATTTGGATCTTCCCATTTCTACAAGTAAATGTATCGATTTAGTTGAATTATGTCTCTCTGACAATGTGTTTCGAGTAAATAATGAGTTTTATAGACAAATATTTGGCCTTAGCATGGAAAATAGTTTATCTCCGATATTGGCATGTCTCTTCATGGAATATTTTGAGACTGAACTCCTTCCCACAGTTTCTCCCCCTAACTTTATATGGTTAAGGTACATTGACGATGTATTTTCTGTATGGCCTAATGGCCATGTTTTTGATACCTTTTTTAATAATTTGAATAATTTGCATGTCTCCATCAAATTTAAATATGAATGGGAATATGATAATAGATTACCCCTTTTCAGATGTCCTCCTTAATAAAGATCACCATGAATTAAAACTTGACGTTTATAGGAAACCACCCACTCGAATGCCTATATACATTATTTTTCGTTTCACGATAATACTGTTAAAAAATCGGTAATTTCTAACCTTTTCCTTAGAGCATACAAAATATGTCATCCTTCCTATTTAGATGATGAAATTGTCATTATCAGGACCATTTTTTCTAATTTGTATTACCCCGATTGGTTCATATCGTCTGCCCATTTTGAACCTAGGAAAACATTCTATGGTAATAAGCTTTCCCGCACTAATGACTTCAACAAATGTATAACATTGCCATTTAATAATAAATTAAATAGTTTAAAGGACATATTTGAAAAGCGGGTATTAATCTAGCCTTTAAATATAATAATTCCTTAAACCAATTGATGATTGCCAGGAAACCCAAAGAACATCATAACATAGGAGTATATGCAATACCATGCAACGATTGCCATAAAGGTTATATAGGGGAAACGGGGAGAAATCTAGATAAGAGATTGTACGAACACAAAAGAGATATTAGAGTGGGCAGCCAAAGCAGTAGAATATTTTGCCATGTTAGAGACTTGAATCATTCGATTGATTTCAATGGAAGTAAAATGGTATTTAAATCGGCCAACTATGTTAAGAGAAGAATCGTAGAATCGAGCTTGATATCGTCAGTTCCTAATTTAAATCTATCTGAGGGTCAATTTACTTTTAATCCTGTAATACAAAAGCAAATAAACAAAATAGTAAAATGTCAGCCCTTCAATATGTTTAGGCCTAACCCCCCCCTCCTGATTAACACAAGTAAGGGATTAGAAGAAAAAAGAGGGGATCTTTCACGACCTGACCCCGTGTTATGTTTGTAAGCACTTTTCTAATATTTTCTATCCAGTGTCAGTTGAAAAAGGGTGTGAGATACACCGAAACTGTTCTGAATTAAATTGTCTTCGGAGAATGTGGTTTAATTCCTCATATATATATATATATATATATATATATATATATATATATATATATATATATATATATATATATATATATATACACGAGGGGCGGTCAATAGGTTTTGCGAATAGGTAAGGCAAAACAAAGGAAGGGGGATGGCTGTTTGTGGGGGTGTTAGAAAAAATTATGAAAAGTCAGGACCTGCAGCCGCACGCTCCGGCCTCCCTCGTCTATTTAAGAAGCAGTAGCTGATCGCAGATCGTCAGTCACAAATTTATCAACAATGGAGAAGTTTGAGCACCGCGCAATGATCAAATATTTGACCAAGAAAGGCAAGAATGCAAAAGAGATCCATGAACGCATGGTTGCAGTGTACACCGACACCGCCCCTTCCTATGCAACCATTGCTCGCTCGAATAAGGAGTTCCGCCATGGTCGTGAGTCCCTTGAAGATGACCACCGTCCAGGACGCCCATTAGACGTGACCAACGAGGACAATGTGGCCCGTGTGAAGAGGATGATCCTCGAAAATCGACGGGTGAAGGTTGAAGAAATCGAGCGAGAACTTGGAGTATCACATGGAAGTGTTATCAACATCATCCACGACAATTTGGCAATGACCAAGGTCTGTTCCCGTTGGATACCTAGAAACCTCACGAAACCTCACGCCCCGTGATCGACTTTAACGTCGTCAAAGTTCGGAGGAGCGGCTGCTCCTGTACAATCAATACCCGGCGGGATTCGCGTCACGCATAGTGACAGGTGATGAAATGTGGGTCCTTCACTGGGATCCCAAGACCAAGCTCGAAAGCACGGCCTGGAAGCACAGGAGCTCTTGGAGCCACATCACGTTCCGGACCCAACCCTCAGCCGGGAAGATCATGGCCATCATCTTCTGGGATTCTGAGTGTTGATGGTGGACTATACGTCTCGTGGAAGGACCATCACAGGCCAATATTACGCCGAGGAACTGGTTGGGTTGAACAAGTGCATCCGTCAGAAGTTGCGCTGCAAGTTGATACGCGCTGTTCTGCTCGTCCACGACAATGCCCCTGTTCACAAGGCCAGAGTTGCACAAGCTGCCCTACTCAAGTGCGGATTCGAGGAGCTCAACCATCCTCCCTACAGTCCAGATCTGGTGCCTCACTACTTTTTATTCCGCCAGCTGAGGGTTGCACTGCGTGGATGCCAGTTTGGGGACGATCTAGATGTCTAGCTCGCCGTCCAGGAGTGGATTGAACAGAAGTCGAGAGATTTCTGGTTATCGGGAATTCGAAGCCTAAAGGACAAGTGGCGCAAGTGCATTGAAGTCGAGGGTAGTTATATTGAAAAATAATAAAACACTTTTCCTCATATCTCGTTTCCTAATATCCGAATTGCAAAACTTATTGACCGCCCCTCGTATATATATATATATATATATATATATATATATATATATATATATATATATATATATATATAATTAGAAGGCAGTGAAAGTAAATAAAAAAAAATCCCTTCGAAAGGCGAAAGGAAGCCAAATCGTCTCGCACTTATTTTTTCATTAATGCAATTGGAGGGCACATCTATAATGTCACTTGCGGTTTTCCAGCCACACAACAGCCGCAATCAATCACACCTAACGACCAATTCTATTTTCATGGATTTCTTCCGACATTCCTTTTTGTCTTTGAACTCGTTAAAATAAGGCAAAAGGAAATGATTTAATACACTAAATAGTATCTTCGAAATGGTCCATAATTGTTGTGTTAATTTATCAGAGGTGGCAACTCAAATTAATCATAACAATTCCCCACCCCGAAGAATCTCGTTATTATTAATGATAATTATGTTAAACATCGCTAAAGGAGGCATCATTTTTAATGGTCATAAAGAGGAATTTTTTACGCAGGGGCATTTTAAGTTCACACAGTTGAATAATTGTACAAAACTAATCATCGGAACATTTTCGGCTTCTATAATTACCAACATATCATTCGATTGGTCCAAATTGCTTTGGTGGTTCTTTCCCTTTTTGTTAAATTAGAATAATTGACCAACCAAAAGAATAAAAAAAATAGTTTTGTGGGCATCAACCGTTGCTCACTCATCTTTTACCCTATCTTGCAAAAGTTTATTTAAATGTGACTATGTCGATTATGAATAAAGGGGAGAGGGAAGAAAAGTCACCTAATATAAATGAAAAGGACAGAACCAAGTTTCCAATGGGTATATTAAAGTAAAAGGAAAATTATTTGAATTGAATATCGACAGAGACGATAGTTTGAACGTGTTTCCGTCAGCTTTTCATAAGGTTGAATTTAGGTGAGTTTACCTATCAATAAAGAAGCTGCTAAGTCCCCTTTTCTCTCTGTGGCTTTTAGAAATACTGACCATTTCAGGTGGGCAAATCGGAAGAAAGAGGGAGTGATTCGGAGGCAGAGAGCAGAAGGCAAATTTCGAACTGACTGGTTATTGTAGAGAGAGAGAGAGAGAGAGAGAGGAGGGGAGGTGGGTAAAAGAAGGAGAGAAAGAAAGAGAGAGGAAGAGAGAGAAAGATAGAGATGGGAAAGATAGGAGATAGACAGAAAGAGAAAAAAACTATATATAAAGAGGAGAAAGAGAGAGGAAGCGAGTGATTGAGAGAGAAAGAATGAAAATTACGTGTACATACATTGTTACAGTTTCCCCTTTGCGATATTTTTTGAAAGAATTCTTTTACTTATTTTTTATATGTAGAATATACAACATATAAATCATATATAGTTTAATTCGCTTTAAGCACCGGTAATCTTTTACATTTGCGACTCGGGATTTTTCCTTGAGAATTCCATAATGATTCGTCATTTGTTCCAAAATCATTCGTTTATTGACTTGTTCCTGAGGGCGAGCGAAGCGAACGGGGAGGTATAGGGGGACGAAGCTCTCCTCATATATTAACCTATAGTGAGGCTTGAAACCGGTTTCCAGTAACCAACACTTATACGAATAACCAAATACATATACCGGCTTCCAGTAACCAAGCACATATACGAATAACCAAATGCATAACGAACGATGAAACAGACCGATATTGTTCAATTTAGAGCGAAAAACAACAACCAAAAACACCCGAGTTGCTAATGTAAAACATTACCCAAGCACTTAGGTGTTTTAATTTTTGAACATTGGTATAAATGCCCCACCGATTGGCAGACTTCAACGAAAATGTCTGTAGGGCATTTTTCTACGCTTCTTCAGATGTGTTCTTTAAATTTTCGACTGAATTCTTCATCCATCAAATGATCCAATAAAACAGTCAAGTGAGTTCCAATCGGATTAACCCTCTGGATATTCTATACTACCTCCTCGTGCTATTCACCGATTATGAAATGTTTCATCATGATAGTTCCTGACATCGTGATGGTAATGGGGAGTTGTTTGATCTTGTTGAAAGTAAATGCACTCAACTCCGTATAACTATTGAATTGCAGCAAATCTTTTTTACCGAACCATGCTGTGATAGTTATAACCGGTATCTGTGACATCCAAAATTAATGAACAAACTAAAACAGGGAAGAAACAACACACAAGACAGTTAAGCCCGTTAAATTCTCATGTCGTTCCACAGAAATGTATGTATTTTCCTGTGACCAGTACGTAAAATTATGACGATTAAATGTAACCTCAGCAGACTACAAAATTGTGTCCACAATTTTACCGTTCTCTGCTTATTTTTTATTTGAAAGTATTTGTAAGACAGGATTCTGCGATCCGATTCATCGTCATTCAAGGCATGTAATAATCTCAGGATTTAAGAATTCCATTTAGCATTCAGCATACTGCGGACTCTTTTCTCGTCTTATTTTTTCCTGTTTCACGAGCACATTATCTCAGAGATTTTCCGGGTGAGAGGTTCATTAGAATTGTTAGCATTTGTGGCATATAAACATCATTAGCACTACCGTATACTTCAAATTTCTCCCAGATAGGTAAAATGGTAAGTAGAGTTGGAGAATTAATTCCAAAAAAGTCTTTCTATTGTTGTTGCACCTTTGCTATCTTCTCAACTTTAAAATGCAAATTTGTATTCATTTTCTTTTCTCATGTTTACCGCAGGCAGGCAAGGCTATTGCTAATTTCGATTTCTATCTCTTTAAACTAGAAAAGGCTGTTAACAATTCCGCTATTGTATCTTCTTAGGCTACAGGTTATAAAAAGAAATTAAATCCATCTGAATTTGTTGATGGCTTCACCAAGAGTTCACATTTTCAAGTCTTCATATCTAAATGAACCGTGGGTCTATGCTGACAATATTTTATCTCAACTTACAATCCCCTTTGTCTCAGAATACTCAAAAAGTAAAGGTGCTATTATTTATATTTTTCTCACAGTATAAATTATCATTGATTATTTATTTTAGCTAATTAAATTTTTATCCATTTTACTCCTTTTTTCTTTTGACAAAATAATGGAAGTCTAATTTTTCACACAGATGTTTCGTTACACTTCAATTATGTCAATTTCTTTTCATGATTGCAGTAGTTTGTTTTTTAATTCAGGTTCAATAAACTCTTGTCGCTGCCCACAATAAACCTTCTCCTTCAGCCACCCCGAAATCAATTAATCCATCTGATTACAGTCTGGGATTTGTGGAAGCAATTCATTCTTCGTAATGAATTTTGATGTATTATTATTCAGAAGCGCCTTGCTTGTTTGTGACGGTGCCACTTCTTGTTGAAAAAAAATTGTAAGGAATAGAGAAAAGAACATTTGCTAACAACTTTGTTCTTAAAAGTTTATTGCAATTTACGGAATTCACTTTTGTCGTTTCGGTTTTTATAAAATGAACGTTAGTTTTACCGTTCCACACAAATTCCAGTCGATATCATTGCTTTTTTAAAAAAAACAATGTTGATGTCTTATTATACAACTCACTGGAACATCACTACCACGTAGACAAGGTCATTTTTTGATTTTGTGGAAAACTATCCTATTAACAAAATCCAATGAAGAATTATTCAAAAACATCTGATCTTTGTTTTTGTTTTTTTTTATTCTTCACATTATCGCTTTTTCTTGATCAATAAATAATTTTGGATGTTTTTAAATTTTGATTTTACTATACTGTTGCACAAAACTCCTACAGATATTCAAATTTGGGGCAATTGTTCATTGCGATATATGAGTACTTAGTTAATTTTCATGAGAGCAAATTTTACTTTATGTAATTCACGTTTTCAGGAATTGTTTATGAAGGTCGGCTTGCCTCTTATTAGGTTGCCAGCAATGGTTGCTTTGTTGCGGATCTTTCAAGCATTTTTTTCTAGTCTTCGTCTCTTCCAAATTCTGCAGGAAAAGTCTTGTAATAATCCTTCACTATTCGATCCTTTGTTAATGTAGCAAGTTATTTTTAATATTGAGAGACTGAGAATAAAGAAGATATTATGTAGGCGTACGTTTGAAACTAAGATGAAACTTAGACTTGTCTACGGCTGATGCCGTAGCCGATCAACGCTGCCCCCAGAAGTAAGCTTATATACATAAACAAAAGAGAGAAAATTTGTACAACCAGCAAAGAAAAGAAGGGATTTGCATAAAGGAAAAAAAAGGAATATTTTGCAATAGCAAGCATGTGCAGCCCTCATTAATGGGTTTAGTATGACATATTATAACCCCACAGACAAGATGCGTCATAGAAGAAATTTAAAGTAGTGACACATCTTTCCCGCCATCAATTCATTCATAGCCTTGACTTTTACGTTTACCCTCCTCGAATTTTTGCTTCCCTCGATGACTTATTTTTCTTGGTCGAAATCTATGATAAGCGCATTAAAAAAGGTGGCTTCCCTGAGTTTCTAAAGACCCTAGTAAAATGAAGCCGTCGGGAAGAATAAAATCTTCGGCTCTTATTTAGTGAAACTAAATTTACCAGTAAACGTATACAGCAGGGCTTGCTGTAGCTAAATTTTCAGACGGCAGAGACCAGGACTAAATCCACAAGTAATGGATTAACCATACAAGGCAAATGTCTCTTGAGTTAAGGAATCTCTGGATAATTCTTTTCGACTACCATGTGAGGTATGAGTATTCTCGAAAATCAAAAAGACACGGGTCTTTTTAAATTTATAATAAGACGAAATTAATTTCTTGATCACCGTCGAAGTTCTCGGAGTAAAGGGTGGAAACACGAAACAGGCGTCAACAAACTACCGCAAATCATAAGAAAAAAAAAGCGACAGAGGATATTGACTGAGATGAATTTAAGCAAGAAGGTAAGCAGAACGCCCGGTCTCCCCACGAAGCGACAAGGGGAAAAAAAGAGAGCTCACCCCTAAAGTGTGAATAGATGACGTCAAATAATAGATAATAAAGAGGAAGAAATAGATAAAGGAAAGAAGAGAGGTAATTATTACTTATTTTTTCATTCTTTTAACTTACTTTATTTTCTTAATTTCGGAATTATAGCGAGAAAAAAAGCGAGTAAGATAGCTTAGGACGTAAGTTGGCGACTTCCCCCAAGGCGATTTAAGAGCATTAATCGCACTTATGGAATTATTATATACATTGGGTTACAAGTTGGTAATGTAATTTTTAGTTGCCTTATGCCACGAGAACAGTCAGAATCTTAACCTCTCCCCCTGCCTCACGGGAAACATCTTCATTGTAAAGATGGTTCCTTTAGGAGAGTTGCGTACCTGGCATTCGTAAGTGTTGCACAAAGTCATCTCCTTTGGCCCCTAGTGATGTATCTCCCATCGCATGATTTGAATGACGCTTACCGCTCTGCCTCTCTTTATATAATTATATATATATATATATATATATATATATATATATATATATATATATATATATATATATATATATATATATATATATATATATATATATATATATATAAGCCTATACTAATTTCTTATTAAATCTAAATCTCGTTAAATTTTGGCAAGTAAGCTAACAATGAGATCGGTTCCCGTTATTTGAATATAGCCGTGTCCTTACAGCCACCCCTACCCCGCCCGTCCCATTTCCCATTTCCGTCCATTGGAAAGAGATGCTTCGGGAAACTGTTCCGCTCGAAGAACCAATGAGCCTCTCCGCGACAAAGTTAAAATCATCGTTAAATAAATTAGGTAAGCAAACTCGCATAACTTCCATAATGGCTATAGAATTAAGGACATTCTTTTATCCTTTCTTTTACACCCCCCAATTTCACCTACCATCGGTCTATTTAATGAGACCGAGAGGTAAACAGATCCCGAAATACTGGTTAGCTGGTCCGTTGATAACTTGGCTTCGGGTTTAGAAGTAACGAACGGAAACCTAATGCAGCGTAAAACCTTCTCAAAACAGTCTTAATCTAACCGTGTGGGGAGAAAAGATACCATACACCAGTCCCATAGATACATGGATGGGTGGATTTTCCGAGCGGAGGTGCTCAATGTCTCTCGTTCTCCCTTTTCGAGCCGCCTGTCTGTCTTTCAGTAAATTCTTTCCTCTATGCCTTATCTTGCGTTTCTTTCTTGACCAGTAAAGCTCAGTGTTTAAAATTTATCCCTTGTTCTTCACAATGTCCTTTGCTCTTGTATAACCACTCCGGACTTAGCTGATTTCCCATCCGCCAGTTTGTCTGCGTTAGCATGGGAAAATGGATCTTGAAGTAGCCCTACACGCATGGAAGGAAGCATTCCTGCGCTTTCGTCTGGAAACGTTATATATTGTGAGTCGGGACGATATTATTGTAAGTAAAGTAGATTCATCGATTAGAACAAAGATGGATATGAAAACGAAAATGAAAAGAAAATTCCTGACTGGAATACCTTAACATAAATTCTGTGTATGGGCAATAATGTACGTTCACCAATAGACACATAGAGTTCTTTTTTCATAGTTAAAAGGAATAATTACACTTTCAAATGTAAAGAAGGAAGGAAAGTGGTGGAATAATCTTCTCCCAACATATACCTACATACCCTCTTCTACAAGAGAGGTGTAGAGGATTGAAAGGTACACGGCGGCATGGATATCGAACCCATCTCAAAAGAGGGAGGCGTGTTGTACTTGAACTTGTCAGTACCTCGCACTTGAAAAAACATCTGGCTTGTTGCCGTTATTGTATGAGGCTGACTGCAAAATCGAATGGAGGGAGGGAAGGGAAAAGAAAAATGTAAAGTTTAAATGTGGGGAACCAGCAATGAGAATTGCCTTTGTGGTCGAATCGGTGATAGATTCAGGGAGAATTTTATTATTCTCCTGGTCGCAAGCGCGCAAGTAGTCTCTTCTTGGGGTTTCTAGGTTTTTTTGCCATTACTTATGGCAGCTTTATTCGAGGCCAATAGTTCCGGACTCGTAAGGGTCCTGAAAAATCGAAAAATCTGAACATAAACTTCCATTACATTCTTATGTTTATTTCCATTGACCTTTCCTATTAATATGAATTCTCAAGTCAACCGAGCCTTCTTTAATCTTCAGTGTCTGCTTGAATCTTCCATTGGGGAAACGTCTACCAATTGCCCCCAGACAACCCCTCAATGAATCTAATTCCAAGACATTTGAGGTAGGATGTTGGTCCTTAGGATTTGAGCGGTCCCTCATTCGATCTCCGCATTCAGAGATAACCAGGTTTTCTTTTGCATTCCTGGTGTCTCTCTTTTTATAACTTCTTCCCTCGTTATTCATTGATGCTTCTTTTTTAGTCTTCGCAAGGAAATGTAAGTGAAGCGTGAGAAACCATGCTGCCAATAACAACTCAACGCTGGAAGGTAGATTACAGTTATATGCAATATATATATTCACACATATCACATCCTCAACTTCACTTTCTTCATCGATTTCTTTTTACAAACTTTCTTGCAAAGATTCCCTCGTTAGTTTTCACATCTTAGTTTAAAAAAACAGCAGCAACCATTTTTCTCTTCGGTTGGGTTGGGACATCGCAAAAAATTATTTAATAACTGACAAGACAGTTGCAATCCAACGAAGGAACTTTAATCAACTTTGAAGAATAGGAAGGAGCAAAGACGAATTATAATTACTGATAAATTAATAATAAATTAAAGGACAGTTGCAATCCAACGAAGGAACTTTAATTAACTTTGAAGAATAGAAAGGAGCAAAGACGACTTATAATTATTGATAAATTAATAATAAATTAAAGGACAGTTGCAATCCAACGAAGGAACTTTAAGCAACTTTGAAGAATAGGAAGGAGCAAAGACGACTTATAATTATTGATAAATTAATAATAAATTAAAGGACAGTTGCAATCCAACGAAGGAACTTTAAGCAACTTTGAAGAATAGGAAGGAGCAAAGACGAATTATAATTACTGATAAATTAATAATAAATTAAAGGACAGTTGCAATCCAACGAAGGAATATTACTCAGGTTTAAAGAAATAGGAAGGAGCAAAACCAAAAGAAAAAGGAGCGATTGACCGTAAAAATTACCCCCTAAATACTATGACTCTAAAAGGAAACAAATATTTATTTTTTTAATCTAGTGAAACCAACAGGGTCATTTCCGGCCGTAAACCTGACAAGAGGATTTGGTGAAGTTAGGTGCACGTGAAACTACCTCTTTCCCTTCATCAACGAAGATAGGATTTTTAAACAAAAGTGCTGGGGCTGGTAGGTTGCATCGAAAGCATCCAGGGATAGATAGATAATCCAGGATAACCCTCTCCATTGCTGGATTAGTATCGAAATAATATGTGTATAACAAAGAGAAGAAGAAAGTGAGGGGAGAATAATCGAAAACTAATCTTTTCTCTTATGCATTTATTAAAAATAAAATAAAACCAACGAGCGCTTCACCGAAAAACAAATTGGGAAAAGAGGGCCCGCAACTTTCCTAAATTTACTTTGGTTCTTTTCTGGCCCCAAAGCCACCGGAAGGGACTGCAGCTATATTGCTTCGCGTAATTTTCACACATGCCTTAAGGCAGAGATGCCCTCCTTGGTTACTCGTTTTAAATGATAATAAACCGTCGCAAGGAAAGACAAATCGCGAATGAACTTGTGCGAGTACTAAATCTTGTTAAGTGGAATTACTTTGGCTTCGGGGATGGATTTCCTGCTTAAAGGAACAAGAAAAAGAAACAAACACAACTATTCACCCCCTCTTCTCTTGCACAAGTGATGCCATTCTGGCGACAACCTTTGAGAGCATCGCCATGGGTAGATTAAAACAGAATCATACATGCTGTAAAGGTCTTTGTCTACCAAGGGTCTTTGTATTAATCCTTGTATAGCCCATGTAGGATATTTTACAATAGTTCCTATGGGAATTTTTGCAATAGTCTGTGCTAGAGTTCATCGTAAGGGTTCTTGTAGTATCTCCGGTGGAAGTTCTCGTAATAGTCCTTATAATCGTTATTATAGTAGTATTTGTTCATGTAATATTTCTATACGAGTCTTTGTAGACGTCATGTAAGAATGCTTGTTATTCTATGCGCCATTTTATCCTCGTCTTGTGTCTTTGTTTTATCCACTATGTCCCATTCTTCATCTTTCAAACGAAGGCCAACATCTCTGACTTCATTAGTGGGTGAAATTTCCTTTTAACGAAGTCTTAGTAAAAAAGTCATGGATTTTTGGCTGATTCCTCGGTATTCTTTGTCACCTCCTTCTCCTGTAGGTGACACCATGTTGGTTACCTTCCGCTCCTGTAGGTGGCACCCTCTCCCCCCCCCCCTGTAGGTGGCTTCTCTCAGCTACAAAATTTTGCTTCCGTCTCGCCTCTCTCTTAATAACTTTCCCTCTAATTATATTCCCACATCTTCTCCCCTCACTTTTTCTTTTTAGTTATCCGTCGTCTTTCGACCGAATTCCTTTTATTACACTCATTCATACTGCCCCCCACCCCCACCCCGGCTCACAGCGTCAAGCCCCCAACCTTCCCCAAGGGCGTCCCACCCTCCTCGTTCATCCATCATTCCCAAAGTCCTCTCTGCCTATGCACTCATTATCTGGCGCCCCTTCCGCTCAAAAAATCCCCTGATCATAACGCAATCCCGCAGTGATCCGCCAGCCTTGTGGTGCATAGGATCAGATTAATTCTTAAGTCTCTCTTCTCATTTGGAGGTGGTGGTGGTGGGGGGGGTCTTCTCTGGGTTTCTCTTTCGTTTCTTTTTGTAGAGGGGGATTGTCAGCCTCTTTCTTCCGTGCTGGGGGTGAATATGTGAAAGAAGACTTCTTTGGGGGCGAATCATCTATAAAAGTATTGCTTAAGTAATATCTTCTATGCATTATGGATATATGTTAATTTATTGTTTTTTTAGTTCTATTATTTATACGTTTTTTTTTCTACGCATATGCGTAATCAATACGTCTCGCGTGAACGTATTGATTACAGAAAATTTAGCCCAAATATTTTCATTATATTTGTTACTGGATTTGATTTGATTTTTGTTTTTGTAATAAAGTAATACTTGTAATAAATAAATCCATTCCAAGTAATTTTTAACCTGCTTATAATGAGTCGCCTTTCAAGGGAAAAATATTACTAATTTTGACCTTACTAAATATTTTTGCCCAGAAGCGAGGAATCATCATAGAAACAGACTATTTTTTCTCGCCAATTATAGAAACTTCACATAGCATATGTAGTGGATGTTTACTGCTTTATATGTTCATTTCATTTTAAAACACTCTAGTTTTTACACCACATCCTACGGAATCAGCTTATGATAGACCCTTCCGCCCTCTGTGGGTTTCGTGGTCAATCTTTTCATGTTAAAATCACGGCGACTTATGCCCAAGGAGGCAGTTGCCAGATGAGCTCCTAAACCAAAAATGTTAGAATTATAATAAACCAAATGAAACCTAATCTACTTCTACACAACCACGAATGCATGAAAGTACCCGATGCATAAATATTGAATTAAATGTATATTATCCTGTGTTTTGTTGTATGACTGTTCATCGCCATATTCGAGACTACTACTCCCAATACTAAAATCACTTTATGGTACTTTTAGTAGTATGGTACTTTTATTCCCACCTCTAATCACGAAAGAGAGCAGAATTCATTCTACATTGGAGAGTCGGACAAACCACAGCTTGCTGAAAAGTGTTTAACTCTGGGAAGAGACCCATCATTAAGAAAATAAACACCAAGAATATAAATTCACTACGCCTTTACCTCCACCTATAATCTCAGATACAAATCATTCCATTACTCTGTAACTCGTATATAAGAATAAATCTAATCCAGTATTATTAAAATAATCCAGATTTCCTTGGGCATATTATGAAAGGGAGTTAAAACTCATACTATCACCTTAGAAATTAGTTCACTACAGTTAACAGAGTTCTTTAGTGCGTGCTAAATAAAGATTAAAAGGAGAACCAATCGAGTATGAAGAAATCAGCTGAAAATTTAAAAATGATTTATCGATGAAAGCCGTGCGTCCAATTAGAGCACTTATGGTGGAATTTAAGCCCTGTAATTTCAATGCCAAAATAACTTTAGCGTTCGATATGTATTTGGTTGTAACGAAATGAATGTAGATTTTTTTAAAAATGGAAAGTAAAATAATTTTATATATACCAACCAAAGTACAGTTATTTAAATAAGTATAGTCATTTAACTAAGCAGTGGATACCTTTCGTGACAAATTCATTTAGTTTTGATGAAATATATGATTTAATATCATTTACCAAATTCTTTATATCAGAGTAAACTTTGCCATTTAGGTAGTGGTATACAGACTTAAAATGATAGTAATCAGATGGGAAAAGGTTGGGTGAATATAGAGCGTGTGGAAGAACTTAACCTACTTTCATAATTTGTTCTTGGGTTAAATGTGCTAGGTGTGGGTGTGCGTTGACTTAAAAGAGGAGGACAATCCTTTCAGTTGACAGTACATGTTGCAATTGTTGAACATCTAGATCTTCAGGAACCACTTTCTTCCCACTGAGGTGCGGATAATGATTAACTCCTTTTACATACCACCAAATACAAAAAAATAGTTTCTGGTGTTGGAGAACACGTCTAAGAGTAGGAGGGGATTTTCTTTGCAATCAAGCCATTATTTCTTGTGCTTATTATTTCATCTCTCTTAATAATTTTTTTACCAGAAATGAATCGTGGTAATTATGAAGCAATATTTACACGTTGTAAACGTTGTCCTTCAGGCAACTAATGTGACACTCAAACATCAGGCCTATGCGGTTCTAGCTTATTAAAGGCCTAGTCATTACAACTTAAAAAAGTGCCTCAGCATTACTACAGTTGCCTTTTAACAACTCGCTGCATATTTAGAATAATTTAAGCAACACTAAGAACCTTTTTTTTAGGTCTTCCTAAATAAGATTAAATTTTTACTTTTAATTAAAACAATATTTATAATAATTAATAACATATGTATTTGTTACGAAGAAAAGTTTCATATTCACAGTAGTTTTTAACTACTTTGAAGAGACTATAGATGTTAGATACTAGATGTTAGTCTCGAAATTATAACGTCTCCACATAAAAGTCATAACCATTTAGGGTTTTAAGCTCATGAGAGAATCGCTTCTCGCAGGTATTCTTTAATTATGCATCGCTATCTGGCTTTGATTATCCCTCTACCCCGACCAACGATGAGATCAAACAGGTCTTTAGGTTTTCTTCGCTGTTTGATAATTATTGCTCTCTTAATTTTTGGTTAAATTTACGACAATAGATCGTTCCGTGGCAGTTTTAACAGCTTTTGCATGACGAAAATTCTCGTGCTGTTATATTCTTCTTATCTCCTTCTATCTCGATTTGGACCATAACCTTTCATCAACACTGCTGATTGAATCTAGTTACAATTATGGGTAGAATTTCTTCCAACTCTTTATACGTTGTCTTCCCCCCCACTTTTACTTGGAGTACATTTTTACTGACAGAGGCATTCCCTATTTTTCTGCACTGGGAAATTACATTAACTTTTAAATCGTGTAAATAAATCCTTATGAGTTTCTTTTTGATAAAAGAATTAAATTAAATGTTTGCCAAGAATATTTTTCCTACAAAATAGTCATAGGCTCACCCTCCACAAGGGTGGATATTTGGTGTTCCACATTTATTACAGAAAATATAGCAAATAACTTTCTACATGACATTCATAGATTAATTAATAAAAAGCCTTTGACCCAATAAACACAAATTCAGTTCTAGGAACGCTACCAATACATATAATTAACGAATCCTACATATATATACTTTTTTTAATATACATATAGTCATTCAACATCGTCATTAGTGTGTACTCGGTCAATAATAACAAACAACCCCCCAAAAAACGGGGGGGGAGGGGGTTCCGTCTGACCAAAACTCTTTACAGAAGTGTTTGAAGAGATATTTAAGACTTTAGAGTAGGAAAAAAGAAGATCGAGAATTAATAAGAGATATTTAATACGCCTTCGCTTTTCTGATGGCATAGTATTTTATATCTGTTTCAAGTCCAGAAGAATTAATCATTGATAAGAATGATAATTTGGAGTGAGAATGTATTTTTCAGAAGCTAAAGTTTTGATCATTAGTGTTACAGAAAATAGAGGAATTAGGATTAACGCTCAACTTTTAGAGCGTTTACAAATATACTTAGGACAGTTGTGGTGTCTGCCTGACGAAAAGGAAATCAACAAAGGAACATAATTGAGCTGGGCAGCAAGAGAAAAACTTGTTGCAATTTCAGAAGCGTCATGATTTAAACGCAAAGCATTTTATCAACGAATCTTACCACTTACTTTATGGTTGTTTTTATATAGCGCCCATCTGGTGACTGCCTACAGGCCATAATTCCTATCTTATGGAAGTGAAACTTGGAAAGTAAACATAAAACTCACGAAGAACAACTTAGAAAAAAAACCATATTATAAATAATCTGCAAGAGCCATCAAATAAATACATGGTAAGAACACAAATACGTGTAGCAGATATAGTAAAACCAGAAGCTCTGAAGTGTTGATAGGCAGAACGAATTGCCAGAAGTAACGACACAATATAGAAAAAATAAATCTTAAAGTGGACACTTTTATGCATAAAAAGACCCAGAAGACGACCTCACAGAAGGTTAGAGAAGGAAATTGGTTCACTGGCCTAAAGGATAAACGTAGTGGCCCGTGCCTTTGACCATAATCAGTGCAAACTTCTTGCTCACTAGAGAGAAGAAATTGTCATATATATACAGTGAGGTGAAACAAGTATTTGTGCTCTTAAATTTTCCATTGCTTTCATCTGGCTATGAAACCTACAGTAAATTCAGTAGAGCGTTTCATCATAATGATCCGCATTCTTTCAGTGTCCACAAAACTACAATTTTTAATTAAAAACATGTAACAAACGGCTTACGTTTGCTGGAGAGCATCTCGAAAAGGGAGACGAATTTTAAAACAATGTTACGCTCTCAACAGAGGGCCCAATGATAGTTTTGATGCATTTAGCTTCTTTTTATTGTTTTAACATATTAATATATATTTGTATTGTAATATTAATCAATGTAGCCGCCCTCGGCGGCGAGCACGCGCTCCAGACTAGATCTGAAGGCCGCGCCCACATTGCTGACGAAGTCCATCCACATGCTGGCCCACGCGCAGTTGATTTGGGCCATCAGCTCTTCAACGTTGCTGTTGCGGACCTAGCAGGCTTTGTTCGCAACATATGCCCACACGTTGTATTCGAAGGGATTGACTACAAAAGTCCTTCGACCAGAAGTTTCTGTTCGACCCCGACTATTCTTGCACAGTCTTTGCCGTGTGGGCCGTGGCTCCGTCGTGCTAAAAGACGTACTCTGCTTTTTTCGTGATCTTTTTCAACTAGGACTTTCGCCATTTAAAGCCATGACGCTGAGCATCATCAATGATGCTGGGTGCTGCTCCTGGACACATAGTGGACCTCGGAGTGCTCATGGCCGAGACTTACGACGCGGTCGTTCTGCTTCTTGATGACCGGATCGACTGTTAATTTTTTTTCCATCAGAAAAAAATGTCAATTCGATTGCTTCCTACATCGTTCTCGCATACGCTCGGTGAGAAGAAGCCTTTCAACTCACCTCAAGCTCTTGCCGCCCTCCACCTTGACGGCCCTAGACAGACACCTTGGCCACGGAGATATTTTTTTTCTTTGTAAGCGCAGTCATTTTGAGCTTTTGGTAACTTTCGAAGGGCTTTCTCACAACCGAACGGTTGAAAACTTGACGTCTGTCTGAACCCGATCTTTGAGGTCTTCCTCATACTTGAGCCTCTCCGCTACTCTGTGAACGGTCATCCGGCTGACGTTGAGCTGGTTGGCGATGTCTGACTTGTTGTGGCACGCGCGCTGGAGAGCAGAGATTTCGATTCTTTTGACTTCCAACTCGATACACCTGCACACAATGAAATAGACATTTTAAAATACGCGCTGTAAAAGTAGAACTTTAAGTTAGTTTGACAGAAAATTTTCTATCACACACGTAAACCTCGAGAGAGATAAAAAAATCCGAGTGTAACAGAACGTTTGTAAAACCAGATATGGTTACGTTTGTAAGGCGAAATAATAGTCTATGGTCCTAAGTACATCGCATCCTAACCGTGAAAAACGGAGGTGGTTGTCTCATGGTTTGAGACTGCCTTACTACATATGACACAGGAAAACTCCACATCAATGATAGAAAAATGGAAGGTGTCAAGTATTAAAGGATACTGGAGGAAAAACGCTGCCACGTGCGTAAAAATTCTACAGTTGACATCAATGGATATTTTAGCAGGAATACAATCCTAAGCACACGGCCAAATTAACTTAATAATAGTGTGAGAAGAGAAAAAGAAACTTCCTTACATGGCCATAGCAATCGCCTTACCTCAATCCTATTGAGCATATGTGAGGACTACTGCAGGTTCTAATCCGAAAGAGAAACCCACATAACCTTGCCTCTTTGGGAGGAGATTTGCGTAGAGTGGAACAAAATGATCAAGATTGCGAAAAGCTAATATCAACCTATGAGAATCGTCTTCGTGCTGTATTGTTTGAACACTTTTTTTCACATGGTAAACTTTGTTTATTAGAAATTTATTCTATATAAAAGGAGACTCTGTCTTATGGGCATTTCTTCTGTTAAATATATGTTTACTGAGTTTCCTGTTAGTTTTAAAACCAGAAGAAAGCAAGAACTATTTGAGAAATATTGAAAATTTAAATTTGCGAATATTTGTCACTTATATATATATATATATATATATATATATATATATATATATATATATATATATATATATATATATATATATATATATATGGGTAAAAATCACGAGAGGTAACACGTGAATAAGTATAAATATTTGGTTATATCACGTAGGGAAAAAGAAAGATTGATTGGATAACGAAAGTACTAAGTCCAATCATTCATTCCTTTTCCCTACGTGGTATAACCAAATACTCGTATATATATATATATATATATATATATATATATATATATATATATATATATATATATATATATATATATATATATACATATATATATATAATATATATATATATATATATATATATATATGTATATATATATATATATATATATATATATATATATATATATATATATATATATATATATATATATATATATATATATATATATGAAAAGAAACTCACAACTAGCCCTGGATTGTTTAGCCTAAATCCTATCATATCTAATTATATTAAATCAGAAATTAAAGTGTTTAAAGAATTTGTACTCCCTAGTTAAGGGTTTAATGCAGGTAGCCGTTTTAATCCTCTATTCCTTACTATTTGAGTCATTGTCTGTCCTGACCTATGTTAATCCATGAAGAGGTCTTTTAGAATAAAGACGAAAGCGCTCGGAATCGTTTTTCCATTTTCCTTGTGGGTGTTATTTATCATATATATATATATATATATATATATATATATATATATATATATATATATATATATATATATATATATATATATATATATATATATATTCAAACTTAACAAAGTTGTTAGAACAGCCGTGCGTGTAATTAGTTATCCTGCGCTGAATAGGGGGCAAAATTAGGTGTGTGCGTGTGTGTCTGTTTCCCCGAGCTTTCGTGATTCGATGTGGCGAACTGGGCTACATTAGTCAATCGTAATTGAAGGATAGAAGCATTTAATTTTTCAATCCATTTATAGAGGGGAAAATAACAGGGGGACAATTCGAGACAAAATGACAAGGTAAGGAATTTGAATGCGGTTTTGTGTACCAATATAGTAGAAACCCTGTCGAAAAAACTGTATAAAGGAGATACTGGATACCATATAATATTTTACTTAAGATATGATACTATATCGGCTCTGATTTTTTTCCCGGTCATTTGCAGATGAGGAGAACAAAAGTGAATCGAATATTGTAAGCGAGGTCTTATAAGCGCCTTACATAATGGAACAATATTATATTTCGAAGTAAATAGAAAATTCCTGGCTAGATAAACGAAATCTCTGTTTTTTAATGGGCTGGTATCATCCATCTTTTTTCCTTCATTTTATTCCGGACGAAAGCGGAACAGTGTTTAGCTTAAAAATAAATTCTAGATCCTAGTATTAACTATCAATATTCCCACCTACTTTCTTATCTGTCTGCCATTTCCCTTAGACTCATCGTACTTTCTCTTCCGGAGCTAAAATTAGCATATATGATTTGCGATTAGGATATAATATGATTCTAACCCTTTTGCAAGTAATCTGCCTTAGAAAGAGGAAGACGATGGGGTAGTAATCATTATTTATTCCTCACGCAATTATGATTCCCAATGTAAATGCTATAGTTTTCCTTCCATCCAAAATGAAATGTTTGAAATGATCATTCCTTTCGCGCATGCTAAGATGAATGTTTGGTGTGGGGTGTAATGCATTCGACACGATCATTTTTATTTTTTGACAGAAGCTGTAATTAAATGTGGAAGTCTCAACTTTGACCGCGTAATAATCAGGGATAGGTGTAATTGTTCCTTTCTTTCAGCTATTTGCGTTCTTTATTTCTCTTTTACTCTATCTCCTTTCTGTAAAGCAGAACATTTATGTAATGGTAGCACAACCACCCCCTCACTCCTACCCTGCACAAACACGCACACACACATCCTATATGAAACAGCTTAGAATATCTTTAATGTACGTGTGAATTACGTGCGTGTTACACGTAGAATACCGGAAATGCTTGCATCGAAATTATAGACGAACTCTTTCCGATCTATAGCATACATAATTTCCCTTCAATACGACGCCCTTTCGTGCCAATGTGTCTCCTATACTTAATATTACCCTAACGAACCCTCAGAGAAAAAAAAATAGATATAGAATTCTTCATTAACTTTGTTAACAACAACAAGTTCACGACAACAGCTATTTTGTGACTACCTTCTCCCTTCTTTATTCATTATCTTCTCTCGCCAATCCTTTATTAATCCACTATTATTGCTTATTAAGTTTTCATAATTACAAAGCCAAATTCTCATTTATTATATCGGCGGACAGACGTGGAGATTGATGTCACGCAGAAGAATCCTTTAATTGTGGGTTTCGTGACATAGGTTTAATCAAACAACTTTTCTACATTTTCTTAATTTTCTAACTTCTGATATTTATTCACCTTTCTTGTCTTTCATCGCTTCTTCAGTACCTTGCAATAATAAGAATAATAATAGTTTTAGTCCGTTTGACTTTCATATAAAAAGAGCTGAGACCCATTTTATTCTTGGTGTATTGACTTCGTCTGAAATTATCGAGTAGTTATAATCTCTTGCAAATAATATACCTTAAGCCACAGCATTGACAGACATTAATTGGAAGAAAAGGAAGGTGTCCTCAAACGATCAATGATAACAAAGGGCAAACTCTGTCTGCTAAGTGAGGAAGCATTGCACATCACTGCAATTCTATTAATATTAGTATTAGTGATGTGGAGGTGGAAGACATAAATTTATTATTTGGAATGAAAGCAAAAACCGGAAGTTTAATTAAATAAGGGTTAAAGTGTTAAATAATATTCCCTAAACAGATCCATCTCCAAATCCATATACTTTCATTGAATCAATTAAAAAAATGTATTGTTACACTATTATAATGAGTTTAGATAAGTAAAACTTCGATGTGTAGGAAAAAAAAATTGGGGGCTGGGATATTTGTACTTTAAAGATTTCGAAAGAGGTTATAGTACAAACGACCTAATGGAGATATGCTTGTTTGTTTGTTTTTAGTCGCGTGCGAGTCTAGTCGCGAGCCACTCTACATCTCACTATGTCAGTCGGTTGGTCGAACTGTGGGTCGGTCGGTCCCCGTTTTGCTTTTATTTGTTTTTATAATAACATCATAATTATTCAGCCGATTATAACAAAATTTGAAAACCTTACATTCTCTTCCGAATGATATAATTGCCAAAGTCCTCCCAAGGTTAGCCCGTTAATTATTTTATTTTGCCAATAACATCATAACTATTTGGCCGATACTCTGCTAGACTAGACTAGGCTATAATATCTTATACTCTGGTAGGCAGCCTAGAATAGGCTATACTATGTTAGGCTTTTATACGCTAGGCTATACTATGCTAAGATATGCTAAGGTATAATATACAAGGGTAAGATATACTATGTTAAATTAGGCTATAAAATGCGATACTAGGATAGCATATAGTATGTTAAGCTAGACAATACTAAACTATGCTTGAAAAGGGTACAATAAGATAGAATAGGCTATATTTGTCTTGGATAGTTAATGCTAGGCTAGGTTATGCTAAGCTAGGCTTGGCTAAGCTATGTTATTCGATACTAGACTAGACAGGGCTATACTAAGCAATGCTAGGGTAGGCTAAAGTATAATAGGCTACGGAGGGCTATGCTCTGCTATGTTAGGCTATGCTATGTAGTACTATGTTAGGCTAAGGCTAGATAACCAAGGCTATAATAGGCTAAGCTATGCAATGTTATTCTATTCCAGGGTATGGTATGCTATACTAGTCTAGGATACACTAGGCAAGGCTATAATATGATACGCTTGGCTATATTATGTTAGGTGTGGTTATGCTAGGGTAGGCTATAGCAAGCTAGCCTATAGTAAGCTAGGCTAGGCTATTGTATGCAAGTATATATTGGCTAAGGTATGGAGCCTATTCTTGCTTGCTTATACTAGGTTAGGCTACTCTAGGCGACGCTAGACTAGGCTCTGACATGGAATGCTAAGCCATACCTGATTAGGCTAGGCTATAGTTAGCTAGGCTACACTAGGCAATGCTGCGCTAGACAAGGCTATACTAGATAGGCTAAGCCAGGCTATAATATAATATTATAGGTTAGACTAGGGTCTACTAAGTTAGGCTAGGCTATACTAAAATACGATAGGCTAGGCTATACTAAGCTAAGTTAGGATAAATTAGGCTATACTATGCTAGGTTATACTAGGCTAGCTAGATTATACTAAGCTAGGCTAGGTTAGGCCCTGCAAAGCTATGTATTCTATTTAGGGCTTGGCTATTCTATGTTTGGCTAGGCTTGGCTATACTAGGCTAAAATAGGAAAGGTTATACTATGCTATGTGATACTAGGCAAGTTAAGGCTAGGGTATTCTAGGTTATATTAGGCTATGCTATGCTAGACAATAGTACGCTAGGCTTTTTCCTACTATGCTATGTTAAAGTATGTGGCTGTACTATGCTATTTTAGGCTAGGCTAGACTATGCTATGCTATACTATTCTGCGCTATTCTATGCTATACTATGCTATAATAATTTTGCTATGAAATATTATGCTGTGCTATATTATGCAATGGTGTGCTATGCTATACTCTGATTTGCAATAATATTCTATAATATACTATGCTCTAATCCGCTATGGTATATTGTGTTATTAGTGTGTGTCAATCTTTTCAACCCTCTAATTACATAAATGAGGGGTGCTCAAAATTTGCAAACCTACTTATGAATTTTAAAGTTGTTGTTTTTTATCACTTCATCACTAACTCTATAATTATATAACGGGATTTTTGAAGATGGGTGAAAAATTAATAATTATTTTTTTTATCAAAGTTATTTCTAATCATTCTTATATAATATAAAAAAAAATCGTGAAGTTCAGAAAAAAGTATCGAAATTTTGTGAATTTTTTAAAACTCAAAAAATTACAAATGGTTAAGTACAGAAAATATATTTTTAGATATCTTCTTCTATAACTATATTTTAGCAACGTGATATTTTGAAAGAGGGAAAATTTAGTTTAGAGTTCCCTTTTAAAATTATTATAATTGGCGAAGTTCAGAAAATGTATAAAAATTTAACCATGGCTGTTTTTTTTTTTAGATTTGAAATTTTAATCTTAGTAGCGAAGCGCAAGCTTTCCCCGTAGGGAAGGAGTGGCGAAGCCATTGCCTTGTTTTAATATAATTTTAGTTCTACTCGGTTAGCTACTTAAAGATTATGAGTTATTTTTGTCATCTTGAGGAATTAAATGATTATTATTATTATATTAATAATTATATCTATTTCATTATTTTTTTCTTATTTCAACGTTTGAAACATATTCATCAGTGTGCTGAAGATTACGTGGCCTTCAGTACTACCATCCTACCAGTGGGATTTGACCTACAGTTGCTTTTAAAATTAGGACAAGATTGGCGACATTCACACATTTGAACACGTAAATTGAAAATACCAGAGTTTAAATTGGCTAGAAACGATAAGATCATTGGTTGGTTTGCTTAACTCTCCATTGTACTCATTATTTATTATGCCGCCTGGCAAAAAAGCTAATTACCCATTTGTCACAACAAGGTCATGATACTTGATTTACAAGTTTGTAGTGACATTTTTTTCATTCAGACCGCATTACGCTTTAGGCAAAAGGGAAGAACCAAATGATCCTTCTTTCAAGATTAAATTAATTATAATCTTATTCTTACATATTACTCCTTTGTAGATGAAAAAACGAATTGTCTCGGGGAAAATTACAAAGAGATAGATAATTAGGCAAGAAGGACCTGAGGCTTAATGAAAAATAGATTGTTGTTTTTGCAATTGAAACTAAGAAGCGAAACCCAACTTTGAAATCATGGCCAGAAATGTTGCGAGGAACGGCTCGCAAACCAACTACTACTAATAAGAATTTGACCCTCCCCTCTTTCGATCGTGGATGAGATTCCTCGACCTGGAGACGAGATCCCTTCACTGTTGCTTGAAGATTCTCGTACCGCTGAGAATCGGATGAAGCAGAAAGCGTATATGAAGAGTTTGCAAGAAGGTAAAAAGGAGTTTAAGAAAGCCATAATTCAAGAATATGTAACCACTAAACACATGTTAAGATTATTTTCCGTCAGTAGCATAAGGAAAGACTTGATTTCGAGCACTTTCGTCTAGAAGGATTTCATACACATCAAATAAGTTCTTATAACTAGTAAAAAGGGAAACTAATTTAAGCCAATGAGGGCTTTGAGGGAAAATTGCTGATAAATATCAATTAAAGTAAATATTTTGTCAAGTTATTTTTTATTTAATCCTGCTCTCTTATTGTTATTTTTTATATTTGTTATTGCCCTGAAACAAAGAGGTATCTCTCACGGTGGTTTATCTTTACCAGCTCACGTTGGGGCCTGGTGATCTCAGCAAGCTGAATTCGGGGCTGTTGATCTTTACAAGGGCACCATTTTCTCCATGAGCCTCTTTTTAAAGAAGGAGATGCCCTCAATGGTTGGAAGTTTTTATTTAAGTACTTAAAATGATTGTAATAACACTATTATACACCTTTTCGTTAAAGCATTTACATTAGTTAACTGTGTTGAAGGCAATTGCTAGCTACAATAGCATAAAACATTCGAACAAACTAAATTTATTAACTAAATTATAACATGTAGATATGATCATTATGTAGCATACTATGAGCGTTTGTCACCACTTGGGAAGGGGAATCTGTTCGACGTCAGGGTGATTCCTTGGAACAGAACAGAAGAATGTGTGTATGTATGTGTTTGTCGTGCTGCAAAAGAATTTACTTAAAAATAAATGCAAAATAAGTATTAACACCTCTTAAACCAAGTTCCAAACTTGTAAAGTAAACAGTGAACACCGTATATATTAAGTACTAATATTTCGTGTAAAGCCTCCTAACATCTACTACAGTCTGTATGTATTCTTTGGCATCGATTCTACTGTGCCCTGTAGTTTCAAACTTATGTTGGTCCATTCCTCATGTAGTTCTGCTTTGACGGAAAACGTAGGTTTTTGTATTTTAGATTCCAAAATACTCCGTGAGATCTTGGAATTGGAGAAGGGTTTAAAGTGTTTGGAGGACCATCTATGGAGTATTTTGGAATTTAAAATACAAAAACTGCCATTTACCAGCAAAGCAGAGCTACAAACCGATCTACAAGAGGAATGGACCAAACTAAGTTGTTATTCGATCAGTATTTTGGATAGTTGTCCTGTGGGAAGATATAGGTCTCTCGTAGCCCTAGTTTGTCTGCACTTGGCAACAAATTATCCCGCAAAAAGGAGATTTATTTCCGTGTGTTCATAATTTCATCAATAAAGGCTAACTTTCGAGCACTCGCCCATCCCATGGAACTCCACAAAATGCATGAGCGCATCCATGATTAACGTTAGCTGCTGCGTTCTTACGAACTAAATCAATATATTTCTTTCTTCAAACCGTTTTGTGGCCATCATTTGCAAACCGGTTAAACTTGCTCTCGTCGCTGGACATGATCCAACTCCAGAATTCCTTCGGTTCGTTGAGATTTTTCCTTGCAATTCGATTATTCTCTGTTATTCTTCCTCGCAATTCGACCTTGTTCAGATAATCTTTTAAAGTCTCGGATGTAACAGCTGTTTCAGGTGTTGTTCTTTGTTCTATATTGAAGTTTGAATTCGAGTTAACATAGACTGGATATTTGATCAACCTATCAGCCATTTTCCAGGCTGCTAGCCAGATGTCTTGAGATAAGCGAGCCTCTCTGCCAGAAATGCGGCGATCGAACAGAAAAGACTTTAAATTTGTTCTAGTTGAAGAGGGGTGGTGAGATGTTTAGGGGAGTATCTCAAAATTCAACTCACTCATCATTCAGCTCTATCTCTGGATTTAAATCCTAATGAAATACTATGTATCATGGAATGAGCAATGGATGGTATGAGTGAGGGTAGGTATTGCTAATAACCTTAAGAAAAACCCGTCTCTGAGCCATGCGGATCCCATCCGGATGCCTTTATTTTATCTCAAATTTAAAGCAAAATGCCAACAATGGCATATCTCGGAGAATTTTGTAAAGAATCTGGTGAAGATAGAGGAAGCAAAAACGTGTAGAAGACATGTGATGTCCCTGCAGGCATTGGGTCGGGAGGTCTAAACTACTGCTTGCGTTGGGGCCAGGAGGGCACGAACTCCTTCCGATGTCAGTCAGAGCTAGCTGCCCAGTCTGCACCTATTTTGACATTACAGGTGTTAAATAATATAAAATAAAGGTGGAGCCAATTGACAGGGCAAGGGTAGAAATAATTCAAGTATGTTGCAAAGTACAATCTTTGTCAGGAACCAAGAGAGGTGCGATTAAATCCCATCATCCCACTCTGCCCCTATCACTGATGAATGGACGAAAGCTGATCGGTGATTAGCCTTCCAAATTACACACCGGCAAAGAAAGATAGTTTAGAAAGGCATGTAAGGAAAATAGAGAAAATGGGTAAAGGAAAGATGTCGATAAGAAATAAAACTAGGGTACTCTCAATCTTGTCCGAGTCTATCAATAGCATAAAAGCAGGGAGGGCCTACTACACATCGTGATGCCAGATATAATAGTTTACACGAGGCATTCATTGAGTTGGTTGACTGTATAAATGTTTGTCTCTGGTTGATTCAATGACAAAACCTCTGAGACAGCTTTCTAGAAGCAAATGCTCATCGCACAAAATATTAGTCATTGGTTACTTTACTCATGTTTAGACCTTGATTTTAACTGGCAACCACAACTGCTGCAGTATTAGACATCTGAAGTGAAATGTTTTACGGTGTCACATATAGAATTTTATTTTATTTTTTTATCACGTGTAGGAGATTATTTTTCTCCCGGGGAGACTGAGAGCGTCTGTTCATATGGTGCCAGTTCTTCACCTACCTAAACGGATTGTGTCATCCCATCCGGAAAAATTTAGGTGGTGAGGTCAAATAGCCGAGCTAGTGAGGGGGGATGGTTCAAGTGCTAAGAAATCTTAAACCTTTTTTGAACTCAGTTACACGTAATATACTTGAAGTCACTAGATTTTACTCGGCATGACACACATACTCTTATTTCATGGTGTAAAATAATAGAGGATATCTTGTTGTCTTTACTCATTTTGGATCACTTTAAATATTTTCCTACCCCCAAACAAGTGAACATATTTCTTCCCCGCCCCACAACAAGTTGACATATCGCTCTCTCCCAAGACAATGAACATATTGCTTCTTCCCTCACAACAAGTGAACATATTGCTTCCCCCCACAACAAGTGAAAATATTGTTTCACCCCTAAACAAGTGAACATATTTCTTCTCATTTTATTACATTATTATATATTGCTTTTCATTTTCATTTGCAATGCAATATAATCTGTATAGTGCATCTTAACCTTACCTAACTTAGGTCAGATAACTGCAAGTTAGATTATCATAGGCTAGGTAATTTTGAGACTTGAAACGATATCTGTAGGTAAGAGATGCATCTTCTCCAGACTGCATTACAATGCAGGCCAAAACCTTATCTTCTAATGTGAAAATTTTAATGTTTTAATTTGTACGAACTTGTTCAGAAGAGCGAAACTAGCCATCTCGTCCTCATCAAATAAGGGCGACCATGTTTAATGGCAGTTTATGTCATCCTAAACTTTAGTTAATTATTCCATTCCCTCTTTAGTCTTTATTTCTTCTTATGCTCATCTGTACACATACTCTTTATTCCAAAAGAAAAAAATCTAACGACACTTCGGTAACCTCCGTTTCCTTAAATGAACACACCATTCCATTCTTCTTCTTGTTTTCTATTCGTTTGTGATGGGGTAACTCTCTCTCCAGAACGCCTCAAGTAGTTTCTTCTGTTCTACCGATCTGGTTGGAAGGGAAAGACAGGAGAAAACAAGCTGTTAAAATGTGCCTACGCGCAGGGCTTTTCACATACCTACTATTCGGACTATTTATCTTCCACGCATTTCCAATTGATCCATCAAGAAGACTGCGTACCCTTCTGGCAACAATGTACGCATGTAGATCTACAGCTATATATCTTGCGCACATTTTCATTTCTTTTATCTTCACTACATTCCTTACATATCTCTCCTTACAAACATTAGGCAGGAAATGCCCTCGTTACTTCTAATGTTCCAGGAAGACGATTCCCTTTTTATTTATAAAGGAGAAATCAGTATAAGCTTATTATTAATTTATTCTTGAAAGAACTATCATTTGCTTTTCCACTTTCTGCCTGAAGTGAAAGGAACTCTTAATCCAAAAATATCTATACACAGCTTGTGAATCAAATATCCTAACTTTGTACCACTACTGCACTTGGGTTTTAGTGTAATATTTCGAAGCTTTTACATGTTATGCAATCTTTCATCGAAATTTCAAAGCTTGTTTGCCATCCATCTTGCCCCAAAATATTCGAAACACTTCTTTTAATACATTTTCGAAGCAATTGTCTAATCTCCAAGAAATTTTGACATAGGTCGCTCTACCTTTAATTAATTGGGCAGAAAAAGAATCAACCACTAATTACTCATTGGTAAAAAAGAAATTCGGTGAATTCTGGCTTAGAAAATTGATTGTTTGTGAGCAAATGACCGGGACTGTATAGTCCATATTCGTGTACAAAAATTCATTGTGGCTCAAAAAAGTTTGTTACATATTTAATATAAGTCCTATTTATTTATCATATCTCATAGGGTAGTTTGTCATCCAGTGTGAATTCCTTGTAAGCGGACTCAACACCAATTTTTCTAAGGAAAATTGTATAGTTACTTAGTTACAGGGAGCCAGCAAAGTACACTCAAATGCCAGTCCCATTCTATACTAATATGCTAGTAGTTCTCCGTATTTAAACAATATCATTATTCGTAAAATAACTGTTAATTTTGTTTTTAAAACTATTCGCACTACTAGCATTTACTACATCCTAGGGGAGTGCGTTCTATTTATCGATGATTTTAAAGGTGAAATTTTTTTAGCTATGTTCGTTTGAAACTTTCTTCCTATCAGTTTAAAACCGTTGTTTACGTCTTCAAATTTATTTAAAATTTTGAATACTTCGATAAGCTTACCTGGCAATCGTCTAGTTTCGAGTAGTTTAAGTATATTTAATCGTTCGATATACAACTTATTTCTAATTGAAGGAATTAGTTTAGTTGCCCGTCCTTGATATTAAACGGATATTATTTCTTGCACGAGCATCGTTTCCACTTTTCCTTCTGAGACTTGTCCTCCTTTTGCTAGGCCGTGTGAGATTTGCTCTCACTCGACTCAGCTTCCGGTCTTTTCTGGGCTTGAGGACCCTAGAAACAACCTTCTACTCTTCGACGAGGAAACATCGGGTGATCCTTTGCTTCAAACAGTCGTGGCACAGAGTACCACCATATGATCTCTCGCCGTGTTTATTCGTCTTAGAGAGACGCTTTTCCTCTGCAGGCCTGCCTACTACTGCACAGCCGTGTAGATTTTTAAGTCTCCACTTGAAGGAGCTGTTCCAAGCTTCTTTCTGTACTGGAAAACATATTTTCCTCGTCGAGTTCTGACTATTTTTCTTAGATTTCTTCTCGTATTATAAGGAAAGCGTCGTCTTAAATTTACTTGAACCATTTTAGAAGTTTAATATTTATTCGTTAAATAGACTTTAAAACAACATTTAACCAAAATCATTTTATAATATTGCATTTTCTATATTTTCTTACATTACTGGTGAGACAAGAATTAATATAAATAAATTATTACTAACATAAAACAATTGAAACGCATTTAATATCCCGTGTAAACACAATTCTTCTAAATATACAAGCCACTGTTCTCTTCCTTAACAGGAAGAGCTTGGTTACACAGTCAACCCTGCGACGTGTGGCCTACGGCCTTATTTGCTAATCTTAACAGGTCTTTTTTAATCCCATTTTTAGACTCTTTATTTTAACACCCTGAACACCCTTTTCTTCTTCTTCTTCTTTTTCTTCTTCTTCTTTTTTTTCTTCTTCTTCTTCTTCTTCTTCTTCTTCTTCCTAATCTTAATCTTAATCTTAATCTTAATATCAATCTTAATCTTCATTTTCATCTTCATCTTCATCTTCATCTTTATCTTCATCTTCATCTTAATTTTGATGTTCTTCTTCTTTTTCTTCTTCTTCTTATAAAGGAATTATTAGAAATAACTTTGATAAAAAAATTAAATCTACTTAGGTGACAACCGAACTAAAAGAAAAAATCTTACTCAAACTCCTTAAAAAAATCTCGTTCCTAAAATATACGAGACTTTTATGAACAGAAGACGAGTTTTTACTTCATTAGTTGAAATTGCATAGAAAATGGCTAAGATACACGTCCAAAGGTCCGCTTTGTTGGTGAATTGACGGCCATTTTCACCAACTAAAAATTGTCGATCGGGCTTAAATCAGAAGGCTTGGGTGGCCAATCCATGGATTTTTCACCACTTGAGTGAGCCTTTATCCTCAAGCTATGATTTGGTAAAGCGATAAATGTGACTGGTATCATTGTCTTGTCGAAAATTTTATTTGTTGTGATATGTCAAGCTATACCATGCTAGAATAGGATAGGATATACTATGCTAAGCTAGGCTATACTCTGCTAGACTAGTTTATACTATGCTAAGCTATTTTATACTATGCTTATAGTATACTATGCTAAGCTAGATTTGTAAGGCTAGGCAATACTATGTTAAATTATTCTAAACTATACTAGGTTAGGCTATGCTATACTATACTATTCTAGTCTATACTATGCTATAGTATGGTAAGCTTTACTATCCTATATATGAGGGGTTCCCAATTTAGTGTACATGTACCTCCAGTCGTACATTTGTACTCTTCAGCGGGTACATTGTAATAATTTAGCTAATTCTAACGAAATTTTAAACCCTTATGTTGTTTTACATTCTCTTTTTAATGATATAATTGCCAAAGTCTTCCCAAGGTTAGCCAGGGAGTTATTTTCTTTTGGCAATAACATCATAACTATTCCGATCATTCTAACAAAATTTGAAACCCTTATGTTGTTTTACATTATATTTCGAATGATATAATTGCCAAAGTCCTCCCTAGGTTAGCCAGGAAATTATATTGTTTTGGAAATAATATCATAAGTATTCGGCCGATTCTGTGAGATTTAAACCCATTATGATGTTTTACATTCTCTTTCGAATGATATAATTGTTAAGGTCCTCCTAAGGTTAGCCCGGGAATTAGCCTTTTTTGGCAATAACATCATAGCTATTCGGCTGATTCTAACGAAATTTGAAACCCTCAAGGTGTTTACATTCTCTTTCGAATCATTGAATTGTCACGGTCCTCCCAAGGTTACTCCGGGAATTATTAAATGTTTTCAAATTAGTAAGGACATAAATGACAATAAGTGAGGGCACGCGACTTTTTGGTCAGCAGACCTTGTTCAATATAGCAACAGAAGAGAAAACAATTTTCCATCTTTTCTAAGAATCCTTCGATGCATTCATTAAAAATAATAGTCATTCTGTATACAAAACTATCGCTTAACGAAGCTTACTCCTTTCCCCTACCACCCTCTTTCTCATTGTATAACGCTACACTCCATCAACTTAACTTTCGCTTCCCTTTCCGTTCAGCTTATTCATTCTTGGCGAGGACTCCACAATCTAAGGTAATGGAAGCATTTCACTTCTGTCTTTTGTTCTTCTATATTGTAAAATATATTGTTAATGTTGTTTATCCTTTCCCATTTTTTTAGTTTTCCCATTTTAGTGTTTACATAGTTATTGGATATTTTTTTCCCTGTGTAAACCTTTACTTCAATTACTTTAACTTCTTTGGATTTTAAACACAATCACTAAGTATGTTTCAAATCGAGAGATGAAATGATGAACCTAAATAAACGTCCTACTCCTACTCGTAGGTCTTCGTTTTTCTCCTCTGTATACAATTATACATACGGGGGTTGGACAAAATAATGGAAACATTAATTAAATTACTGACTTTGAGTCCTTTCCTCCTTAGCAGTATAAATAGATTCAATACGCTGACAAATCGTTTCATACAGTTTTGGGCTGTATCTATACGAATTTAACTTTTCGAGTGAAACCTGCTCTAGCTCCTTCGTAGACGCTTTTTAGATGGAATATATCCCCTAGTTTTGCTCTAATTTACACAAAAACAATTTGCTTATGGCAAGATCTGTAAATTATGGAAACCAATATGTGTTCAACGTCATTTCCAGGCGTTTTAAACAAGTTTTAAAAACTTTTGGGATGTGAATGGGTGCATTAGTTAATGTTTCCATTATTTTGTCCAACCCCTTTATATATGAAAAAAAGATCATTGTGAATGATGCTATGTTATGATGATAAATGAATGATCCCCCCATGTTTCATTATTGCCTCATAGTAGATTTTTTTGGTGATTGAAGACGGTAGTTTAGTTAGATATATATAGTTTTAGGGGGGAAGGGAACCATAGCATTGGTCTAAAGTGAAATGAGTAGAACATTAATAGTTTGCCATGGTGTTTTTTGTTGATTTATGTAATTATTTTTTTGTCTTTTTTGTCGTATATTATATGTAGATAGATGGTCTTTTATATACCCATAAGTTTAACTTTGTAAAATTTTGTTGACCAGTTACAAACATCCTTGATTTTTTTTTACCTCTACTAACATGTTAATCTTTTCCACTGTTTGAATCGAGCCTTTCGGTCTTTCTAATCATTATTCTCGAACTGATGATAGAAACTAGCCATTTCGGAAACTAGTTTTTTTTTAATAAAGATAACCGAAAAAACTGCATTGTATTCACTCCTGGTATGTATCGTTTTCTAATTACATATCATCTTTCATTTGCCTCCGAGTTCCTTGAAGCCAATGATGTTTCATTTGTTCCTCCAAAATTCCTCCTCTTGTTCGTAGATGTTTTGGATTTAGTGTCCAAAATTTATAATTAGCTAGAGCGGTCTCTTCGACATTTCCGCAGACCGGAGGGTTATTAGCACCGTCTTGATCAGAGCTTGAACTAATATTTTGGATTGGGTTGTTTGCCTCCATGAAATCGGAGTCCTGTTTGTTAGGGGTGTCTTCATGTCATTTCGACATACAAAAAGAAAATTGCGACTTTCTCTACAAAAATTAATATAACTTTTCTTCTTCGTCTTTTAATAACAAACTAAAACAAATGGAATAAAGTCACAAAAGTCTATGATAATTCAGTCTTATTTCAGCTCCAAATTTCGTTGTGTAAATTTTTTTATCATGTTTTTCCTTCCATAATTCCATTTGGCTCTTTTCGTACACATATTTATTCGGCGCCTTTCAGGTCTCCTTTTGCTCTTTGAATATTCCCCTTCTTTCGTTTAGGCAGTCTTTCAACACACGAGCGTAGGCCTAATTAAGTTTTCAGTCTAAGTGAGCCTAAATCTTGTAATTATTCATTCGTAAGAAAGAAAAATGCCTTCATGGATAAATCTGAAATGGCAGAGAATTTGATATCAATTTCATACCCATTTATTTGTAACCTACTGTCTCTTATTTAATGGTTGTGTGTACTAGGAATATATAAGTAAATCTAGCCAATTAATGTGTCTGCCAAGACAACAAAAATGTATCAGGCTGACAAATAAGAGCTTATCTTTCAGCAAATAAACTGAATTTTGCGTTGGGTATTACCACCGTGGGCCCAGATCGTCAAAGAGCTTACGAAAAAGCCTACGAAATGTTCCAGTGGTAATGAAGATAGATATAACTTTCTGCAGACTCCAAGTAATGTGTTTGATTAAGGAAGAGCTAAGGTTTATGTAAGCGCTGTTTTGATAGAGATGTCCGGTTTTTCGTTGTTTTCTTGGCGTTTAAACAACTCCTTAAGTTGACATTTATCATGAATATTATATTTTTCAATGATGTAAGAAATCAATAATATCAAAATTGCCTTATTTTTCAAATTTCAGGGTAAGGAATGATTTGCAAACTTGCTGATGAATCGGTCTAGTGTTCATCCTTTAAACGAATGAGCAGCAAATGGGGCTGGGGAATGAATGTGGAAGAAATCGACCTAACGACAATCAATCGTCAACAAATGAAACGTCAACATCATCAGTAGGACCAACAACAACAACAGAAATCCCAAATTGACAGCGACCCAACTCACGAATCGATCTGTTGTTAGAAATATAAATCATGGAAGAAAATGTGACACAAACACACTTTAGTGAAAACGTGTTCCTGAGTGTCCTGCCTTTTCGTTCTTTTCCTTCTTTATCCCTCTTCTCCTGCCCTCCCCCGGCACGGAGGCATAGCCGGTGTGTATAGTCTCCTCCTCTTCCTTTTTTCCCCTTCCAAAAATTGAGATGAGGAAAAAACTAATTAATGCCGTGCATTTCTGAATAGGCCTATGGGTCGGATCGATATGGAAAAAAGCAGATTCTAACTGCTTCTGCTTGTGCAGGAGTTCTTTACGGCAGGGGTAGGAATCGGAGGAGAGAGGGGTTGGAAGAATTAGGGGGAGCCGAAAGGAAGAGGGATTGGGAGAAGTTAATAGGAGGCAAAAAAACAGCAGAATGAAGGAAGAAACAAAGAAGGATGATTAGTCATCTCTCCTATCATATAAAAATGAAGAGGAAGCAAAATTGACTCACGAGTGGCAGTAGTTGATGGTCATCGGGATTTTACCATGCGTTGCGGTCTGTAAAATCAGAATAAAATTAAAAAAAAACAAACATTTATGTTCTTAGTGTGTAAATTAATGGAAAGAAAAACCTAATACCAAATCATATAGTTTTTAGAATATAAAATATCTTCTGAAAAACCTATATAAATGTCTGTAATTCGCTTCTTCTGATAATATAATATTCAAACAGTGAATTTTGATCGTTTTGTTATAACCAATCAAATACTAAACTTGAATTAAATTTTTTCTAAGTTTACTAATATTCATCACTATCACAATTAAGTCCACACACACATCATGTCAGTAATTATAGTATATATTAATAATTGACTCCCATAGCAATGCCTTCTTTGTTTAAACAGCCAATTATTTGTCTTTAATAATAAAATGATGACCCCGAATTGAAAAAAAATACTTAGTTTATCTATAAGATACGATCTTTTATTCCCCCCAATCAACCATATTCGAATACCCAAACCAACGTTTGTATGTATTGCATCTAAATGAGAGGAGAACAATGTTTTTTTTCTACTTAAATAAATTAAACATATAAAAGATGGAAGTATACAATGAGTGGCCGGAGAAATTTGTTCACCAGTTTTTAAATCACACATTAAAACTCATGTAAAACTGAAGGGCAAAGACCGCTGACCAACTTTCAATAATTTTTCGAGAAGCGTTTTCTGCTTACAATGCAAATTTCGTTTGGAAACTTACTTTTATTATATATTTTTCTCGAGCTCTTAATAAATGTCTTACTATTAGAGTAGATGATGTCTCACCTCTCTTTGCCACTTTTGAATTAAAAACTTATAACCAGTAATTTTCTGCTATAAAAGATTTTTAGTCCAACTAAAACATTCTTTTAAATCCTTTCGAGTTTTCTTTAAAAATTAGTCGAAAATTAATCAAGTTATAGAAAACTAAAATGTGTAAAAGACATGTAAGAAATCATTTATTATCTTTTCAATAATGTATTCAAATAATAACGGGAGCTCAATTTAACCATAGGACTTTGAAGCCCATTTCCAAAATTCGCGGTTTGTGTTCCATGCCTGGAACAGTATAAAGCCTCCTGCTGAAGTCCAATTGAAAATAATTGGGGTACTTCCCGACAGAAGGCAACTAGCAGGTTTCAGGGAAGTCAAATGCATCTTTGGCGAATTCCAAGTTAGAAATAAGTATTAGATAACCTGCTATGATATGGCAGAAATGACCACAGTAGAGTTTGTTAATATATCCCAATATTGGAGAGGGTAAAAAACGAGTGAGTTTTCCCAGGACGGATAATAATCAGTTTCGAAAAAATCTGAAATGTATTAATATGATAAAGGCAAAAATCCTCATTAAAGTGTATGCTTTTTTTTTGTTATAACTGTGACGGCCAATATTCAGAGTGTGTCAGTATTTTGAGGTTATTTGAAGGAGTATTGAAAAGACGCATAACGTATCAGAGAAAAGTTGTATTAAAATTAAAATTCGGTACAAATAATCTTTAGAAGTCTTCTAACAGGCTTATTCAATGAATCTACCATTAGCTTTAATAACTATTTCACTTGCGTGTCTGAACCGTTGACATGCCTGAGTCAGATGTTCTTTATCAATTTTGGACATATCTTTGTTGTAGACGATTTGAGAGATGGTGGATTGAGGTCGGGTTAGCTAGGAGGCCATTTATCTGGGATAACATAGTCGTGGAAATTGGCACGCATCCAAGCTTGAGTTGTTCTAGCCTTAAGAGATGATGCAGGGTCTTGTTAGAAGATGTAAAGTCTTCTGTTGCGTACATTGTCTATCCATGGCCCCACAACCTTCTCCATAACGTATGTGTAGTCAGAAGCATTGACTCTTAAGGCTTGTGAACAATAAGTGAGGGTGCATGACATCTACCTCACAAATAAGGACTCTCAAATCAATCACAGTTGCTTGAAACGTGGTTTGCATTTCAGTTGGAACCTCGCTTAGAACTCTGCATAACCTTCTGTTACTCCTTTGGTTTACCTTTTGGTCTTGGTCAAAACTTTTCTCGTCAGAGAAAAACCAAAGCTTCTTGATGTTTCAACGTGGAGAATAAGCGCTTTAAAAGGATCAAAAGTTCCTCCTATGGATATCTTTATGCACAACTCTTCTGATGGTGCATTCTGACACCTTGTAGTTCTTTGCAAGGGCTCTGATCAACTTTCCGTGAATTACTTGAATTTTTTTCTTACAAAGTCTTAGGTTCTGATGGTATGTGTTTTGGTGTTTGGTTGTGATTGTTGGATCCTTATCAGCTGCTTCCGGATCTTTGCTAACTTTGGCAACGATGGATCGAGCAACTTTCAGAGAGCAACTATTCTCTATATCATTATGCTGAGCTTCTATGGCATCGAGTACAGTGGGATTTTTCATTATGCTCTGTTAATTTCCTATCATTCATTTTTAAACTGAAAAAAAAAGGTTATAAGAAAGTTAAAGCTATTCTAAAAAAATCAATATAATAAGCAAAAATAGAGAATTTATAGGATATATTAAAGACATGTATAAAAATAAAGACATTGGGAATTTGTTAATTGAAATAACGCTTTCACAACGATTTGTCCACACTTCAGTTCAAGGTAAAATTAAAGCTTGAAACAATTCTAGAAGTTGACTTCGCTTTCCTGCCGCGCGGGTACAAGTTTAAGAGAGTTGTGCACTCTCACTGCCTATAGCTCTCCAAATCGTCTACTACTATTAAAGTCTAGTACTACTGTTTTAGGTACCTTTCACTCAATTTCACTTTTACTAACTGCCCTATATTTTCAAGCATCTTTTCCTAAACCTTCTAACTTAATGCCTAAATAATATTAATTGAGACATGCACAAGCTTCCAGCAGGGAGCGTTTGCTAGCCTCGTAGGTATAGCGTTGGATTTCTGACGTCTAGACATGGTTTCAATTCCAGCCAACTTTCAGTGGCGTGATGATCTGGTCGCCCATTAGAAGGATACGCTGATACGCATCCCCGCCTGGGTATGTAACTCCACGTGATTACTCATATACATATCCATTCACAACACCACTATCATTCCCCCCCCCCTTCACAACACAACATACCCACTCTGTTCTGGAACCCTGCTGATGTGGTAATAGTGTCCACTAGGGGGCCACTAACGAAGGGTTTCAGCTTCGCTGGTTAAGGTCAAAAAGAGACAATGCAATCCAGCCCTCTACCCCAACATGAACCCGCCCTTGGTGCCTTCGGGCTCACCAGTGATTGTCATTCTGATCTTTATATGCAGTTAATCACCCGGTGGAGGGATCTCGTCCGCGATGTGAGGGATGGATGGTGTTACCCTACCTACCTAGAACCCATTAAAATATTAAATAGAGTCACTTTCAAAACGATCGAAATAAATTCGAGCATTTTGCTCTCATTTTGGCATTTACAGAGCCTCCGTCTCTCGCCCGCATCGGTAGCCATTATATTTGCTATTGGGCAAATTTGTGTGCACGGATCCGAGACTGACGTTTACAGGTGAGAATTCCAGTAGCAATCAGTATTTTCCCCGTTTTACTTTACTAATTTCTTATTTGATTTTTCTGTTCGCCTTATTCTTGTGTCTCTAAAACCCGCTAACTGGGCTCAACTACTTGTCGGTATATAAAAAACTTTGGATAGTGGTTAATGGTGAAATGTTTTGATACGTTACTTCATTAAAAGTCCACTGGATGATGTCGTACAGAAGAAAACTGTAAACAAATTTGGTAAAGATAAATTACTCAATGCTGACGTTATAAATGTTTAGGTGGGAACAATTTTGTTGGCACTCCAGTACGGAAAGAGTTGAAAATATTACGGTTTTTTTCAATGCATTATTTAAAAAAACAAAAAACGAAGATATGCCAAATATATTAGAGAATGAGAGATTTGACGTTAATCAGAACATGGGACAGGCAACAAGATTTTTTTTAAATCCAAGAGAAAGGGAGACATTGTAAGACAAGGATCAAGGAGAGCAAAGGACGGTACAGTGAAGGCAATCAAGTTTTTGAAAGGCGAAAATTAAATATGACGCAAGCCCTGCGGTGGTATTAGCCTCGCAAGAATGTATTTGCTCTTATATATATATATATATATATATATATATATATATATATATATATATATATATATATATATATATATATATATATATATATATAGTCTAGGCCTAAATTATGGGACAGGTATGAAAAATAAAGAATATGGTTGAAACTCATTTATTTCATACTTGACATAATACAAATAAACATTTTTGCGTATATTCTATCAATAATTATTAATATTTGATGTGTCACCCTTTTGCTTGCATAACCGCTCTAATGCGTTTTTGTATATTGTGCATAAGTGGTTGGGGCAACCTTCTGCCATTCAATATGTGATACTAACGTTTATTCCAATTTTCTTCCAGTGATTATCTTATTGTTAACTTACAACTAGTAATTCTTTGTTAAAAATGTCTCAGAAGAAACAGATTCCTGAAACTCAAAAAGCTCAAATCATTGCATTGTCCAGAGAGGAATTATCTCAAGTCAAAATTGCAAGGAAATTGAAATGCTCGAGAAAGGGTGTCCAAACAACCATTAAAAGGTACAATGAAACTAATTCCTAGGTTCTCCACATTAGTTTCCAGCAAATGATTACTCTTGTATACATTTTTAGCAAATACCAAAATTTTTATTGTATACCAAAATTGATCAGTAAAATTTGTATTTCTTCTCACATCTTTGGAACCCCTGGAACTGTTTAAGTTCTTCGAAGAGTTAGGGAAGCTTATGATCCGAGATGTGTTGTGCCAACAGTCAAATTTGGAGAGGACAGTGTAATGGTTTGGGGTTGCATGTCACCCTCAGGTCCAGGATTGTTGTTCACTTGTGAGGGCAGAATAAATTACAACACTTACACCATCCTGTTAGACCAGGTTTATCAACCTTCCTTAAGTAGTAAAGATTTCAATGATGACCTACCAGAAGGTGTAATCTTCCACACATCTAGAGTCTCAAAGAGTTGGTTTGAAATGAAAGGGGTGACGTTGATGGAATGCCTTTCCCCCTACAAACCCCAGAACTCAACTCCATTGAACATTGTGGTCACACTTGAGCACAAGAGTGTGGGTGCACAAATGTCCCTCAAAAAGTGAATTAACAGCCATAATTCATGAAGAGTTGCAGCAAATTGAGCCAATCATCTGTGCCAACTTAGTCTCATGAATGCAAAAATGGATAAAAGCTGTTATAAAAACAAAAGTAAGACACATCAAATTTTAATTATTGATAGAAATACGCAAAAATGTTTATTTGTATTATGTCAAGTATATACATATATATATATATATATATATTAAAATTACAATGATTTTCTACAATCCATTTCCGCTTATGGAATAGTCACTTATGAAAATTGAAAGATGAAACAGACAATAAATGCCATTTACCAGCATTTATTCCAACCTTTTGCTTTCTGAAAAGATGAGCATTGAAAAGGTTAAAAACTGCAGCGTAAACTTAATCAAGCAGACATCGCTGTCGACTTTAACAAATCATGCATACAACACGGCCCCTTACCACGATATATATATATATATATATATATATATATATATATATATATATATATATATATATATATATATATATACCAGATTTTTTAAAAAAAACATAGTATATTTCGCCTTTATTAATTTTCTTTGGAAACTTTCAATTTTTCTTACTATCTTTTTTAGTTCATCTTGTAGATGGTAAAAAACCTTCTACGATCATCCGTTTTTTAATTGAAATTTGATTTGTAAAAACCAAACTTAACTTTAATTGCTGAGCTTTCGATCTATGCGATCATCTTTAAAGTGTCTTTCCTCCTTTATCGTTGAAGAATGGTGCAGTCAGAATGAAAAGAATGATAAGGATAACGATGTTTAAGGTTTTTGAGAAATGGATAGTGGTAAAAATAGTTCTGTGAAAACACACCTTTGAAATTTTCCCCTGCTGATTGGGGTATCTCTTGCATTATTTCTTTTTATCTCAATCTCTTTTTGTATGTCTTTATACTTCAACAATTCTTCTTTTTTATATACTCTGTTTATATAAATTTTATTGTTTATTTATTTATTTTTATTAAGTATTTTATTTTATTTATTTATTTTTGATTGATTTTATTTATTTTTATTGATTATATTTATTTATTTTTTCCCCTTACTTGCTAGATTTTAGTTAAACATATATATTTATGTATCTATTCAAACTATTCTGATCTATTCACTTATACATTGGTTTCTATCTTCATACATTCTCTTACGTGTATAATTCTATAAATCAATATATACATTCACACAAACTCATACATATACAATCTATTTACTGATAATTTTCTACATACATTCAAACATACCTTCACATATACATAACTATTTACATTATATAAACATATTTTATACAACTGGTAACATGCTTAGGCGTTCAAGCCTTTATTTTATAGTTGTTGCTGAATTAACTTCATTCTCTAGTTCTTCTTGAAAGGTGGCAACATAAGTAATTTCAGACAGATTCAACATATTCATGAATTTTCCTCTACATTATTGAGATAACTCTATATATCTTAAGGATCTAGGTGATAAGTTGAATGGGAGTTGATTGTATAAAATTAATTTTATATTTAAGTGTATTAGTTGGTGCGTTTGACCTAAGTACGATGTTTTTATTGAAACTTAGGGTCAAACAGTACAAAATTTATAATCTATTTAGATATCTCTCTCAATTCCTCAGCAGGAGTTCGCCTGCCGCTTGGGAAGTTAGACTGTCGTGAGATTTTCGGTTTTAGTCTTGTCATGTCAATTTCTAAGTCCAAGTCCAGACTCGGCAGTATTTGAGTCTCTATTTTGTCCCATGTCTTCTTCGCCTGTGATTGTAGTTCAGCTCTTCTGTGATATGCGATCCAGTCTTCTTGTGTGGATTATTATCAAGGAAGATTAATTTTGTATCCGTTGCATTGATCTCAACATCTGGATTCCCGAGGTCTATGTGGCTATCGCTGGATATATCCGCTTGGGTCTTACGTAGCAAAGGTAGAGTTTCCTTAAGTGACTCCTGCTCAATTTGCGGAAGTGGAACTGTTTTCCCGATTCCACCTTCGCTAGGTTGATCCGGTTTGCGAGGTGCTGTTTATACTCCCGGTTTGTAAGTTTGAGCCCGAGTACTGTGCCCTCCAGTGAGTAGTGGTGGCGTCGATCGCCAAAATAAATGTCGTCGTATATAGTGCGGTTCATAGGGGTAATGATGACTTTTGGACTTTCGTCTTTATCTTCCATTTACGCTCGTAGGAGTTTATGTTTTCGATCTCCGTCGCCGTCTCTAAGTACTAGCTACAATCTGCGTGATGTCATCTGCGAATTGCAGATACATCGCGTCACCCTTGACTGGTGATGGTCGGTCTATCGTGAAGATGCTATACAATAGAGGGCTGAGGTAGCTGCATTGCGGCACTCCCGCCTCGAGGCTGAATTCCGGTCCCTTGTGTCCCTCGATCTGTATCTACGCTCTTCTTTCTATCACATAGTCGCAGAGGGTCTTTTTAATGACTGGGTTTAGCCGAAGGCTTACGATCTTGAATTGCAGTCACCTCAGCCAAACTTTGTAAAGGGCCTTCTGTACGTTTCTGAGGACTACGCCGACGTACTTTCCCTCCGCCCTGGATTTGGCTAGCTTTTCTCAGAGGAGTGCGAGCACGGTGTTGATTCCTTTTCCTCTATGGAATCCGTGCTGTTGGTGGTTAAGCGCTTCATTTTCAGTTAGCTGGCTCTCTAGCATGTTAGCAATGAGCTTTTCAAAGATCTTGCTTATGAAATCCAGGAGGGAGATTTACCTGTAGTTTAAGAGCTGATCCGGAGGTCTGTCTCCCTTCAGGATAAATATAACCTTTGCAAGTTTAAATGCATCGTAGAAATAGCCGGTGTTCATGACTGTGTTCATTATGTTCAAGATTGTCTGATGTACTTGCGGTGGAGCGTTGGTTAAGTGTGCTTTTGTTATTCCCGCCTAACCTGGAGCTTTTTGTTTGAAGATTTTGATGGAATCGGCAAGTTCCTGCATAGATATTGCCGTATCCTGACCCGTCATCTCTCTTTCTTCAGGGACGTGTAGGTACGGATAGGTCCGCTCAGTAACTTCATTCAGATCGTCAGTGATCTCGCCCTAAAACTCTAATTCGAAGTCTTCGTTGTCCTCTGGTGTTATTGAGAAGAATTCTTTCCAGTGCTCCCTGAACCGCACCTCGAGTTCTTCTAGTTCCTCGATGTACGATTCTTACTACTTTATTCTTTTTTCCCCTAGTGTTAGTTGCCCCGAGTCTCTTTATTCGCGTCCAGAATTTATTGGGATTGTCTTCCTCCTTAATAATGTCTATGAGCTGTTCCCATATCTCCGTCTGTTTCCCCCTATTTATTCTTGTTAGCTCAGCTTCAAGGCGACGCATCCCGGCCACTATTTCCATGAACGTTCCCGAACATCTCAACTGATCATAGAGTTCCGTATGTTCTTTAGCTATATTTCTCATCTCGTTTGTCCATTTTGGCTGGGGAAGCGTTCTGTATGATGTTGTCGGGACGCTCTCCCTGTCTGCCCTGATGATCGAATTTGTCAAGAGCTCTAGCTCTTCATCTCCATCTTCGAGAATTGCCAAACTCAGGTCTGCTGGCTGGTATTCTCTCAGTATTTCCCGGTATCTCTCCCAGTTGGCTCAGGCGAAGGACTTCCTCGTCTGTATCGGGATCTGAATGGGCGCGAGGCAAATGGTTGTGAGTATAGGGATGTAGTCGCTCGGGACGGGAGGTCCCGGAGTGCTATGATGGTTGAATGGGAAGTTGCAGCTGGTCAGAATTATGTCTGGCCTCGTCGCTGAGCGTGATGTTACATATGTCGGGAATTCAGGTGAGATTCTCTCTACTCTGTCTCGGTTCGATAAGAGTTGCAGATTCTTCCCTCTTTCGTTAGTTTTGGTGTATCTTGCTGCTCCCAGGTTAGCGTTTAGGTCTCCTTCAAGAAAGACTTTTCTCTGGTGACCAAATAGTGTGTTAAAATTGTGTAGGGCTAGGTACTTTCTCCTTGGAGGTTGGTACTCTGCCGACACGACAAGATCCCCGGCAAAAGTCGTATCACGATCTCTAAAAAGGATTCCTCAAGCTCAGGTAGGTGTTTGAACCTTTCCTGAGAGCAGTGTTTTGTTAATGTTGTGTAGTTTGAGATTTTCATTTTCTGTGTTTTGTGTCAAGTCCATGTTCGCTGATAAGAATGATATCCAGGTCTGTCTCTCTAAAGATATTGTACACAATGTTTTTCCTATCGACCCATATACGTTCAGTGTCATTATGTTTAGTCTGTTATTTGTCCTTCCATGTTGGTATTTGTCGGTTGTCCTGTCTATTTGTGTTTACTTCTTTTTTTGTCTTATCTTTCCACATTGTATTCTTTTGAACTCTTAGGGTCCGAGTTTCGCAGTTTTCCTTGCTGAGTGCAATGTCGGCGAGGTAGACAGCTTCTTCCACAATCTTCTCGTCTACGTCGGCATCATACCCCCATTTATATCTACCGGATCTACCTCCTTTGCAGAGACCTTTTGGTCGACGTCTTTCTTAGAAACGGGGTATCTTCGCTGGCGTAGATCTTAAGGTTAATATAATTTCCGTCTATTTTTTATTTTCGCGTTTTTTTAGGTGCTTTTATTTCGCTCTCCGAGCTGTCAGCTTCAGTCTCCGTAGTCGTCTCTATCTTGTTAATTTTCAGTTTTTCTAGTTCCCTTTTCTTGTGGGCTACGATGCGTGGGTCCTGTCTTTTCGTTGGTTGGGTCGCTTTTGTTTTTTCCTCCGTTGGCTTTTTGGCGCCTTTCTCTTCTGGTGCTTTCTCGTGGGTGGTAAGGAGTACCATCGGTGCGTAGTTCATTTGGAGGATGTCCTCAGATGCTGGGTTTTGAGGGAAGACCATAGGGCTTATCCCATTGTCCGCCAGCATGGCGTTTAGTTCGTCCTTAAACGTCCCTGGTTTCATTAGATTTTGGGCGTGTGCGTACATTATGCAGGGCAGTATCCTGACTGGCATTTTGCTGTTTATATCTAGATAAAATTTCTTCACCTCATACTCTTTGATTGCTGCTTTCGCGACCTGGGCGTATGCAGTGGTTTTCCTTTCCACTCCTGACTCTCTCTTCTCGTTGATCTTTTGTCTTATTATTTCCTTTTTTAACAGGCATACCATTGCTATGGCCCTGAATCTCATCTTATAATTGGCACATCTTTTGGGGGAGCTCCTACATGCCCTCCAGTTGTGTCTCAACTCGCCGCATTGTGAACATGTTTCTTGGTCCTCTTTACATTCTTTGGTGGTGTGGCATTCCATTTTAAAGCAGTGGAAGCACATTTGGAACGGGATGAAGTTTTCCCGCTCAATTTGGTCGCTGCTTATCCGTGCATTAAATAGCCTGAGCCCTACTTCCTTCGCCATTGCTGTTTCAGCGAATATTACTTTGAATAAATAGTTGTATTCATTATTGTCTCTTCGGTTTTTTAACTTAACCATCTCAGAGACTTAGGCCCATCTGTGATTTCTCACTATTTCCACCGCAATTTCCAGTCTTCTACATATTATGCTTCAGTGGGTTAGGATTTGTGCTGGAATGATCGGCTGGAGGTTGATCGTCTTTAGGGCTTCGTTAGCGCCTCGACGTCCCTTTCCTTCTCGCAAATTGCGATATAGCCAGTTGCGACATCTATCAGTCTTAAGGTCCCAAAGACTAATTCAAACACTTTTCCTCTTTCGGATCTCTCTTGGCTTGGTAGCGTCTGAAGAGGAATCCTTGTTGTGTTGGAAAGCTCCATGGTTGAGACCATGGTGCTCTAGGCCTTCGTCTCCTTAATCCTCTTTGTTGTGTTGTCGAGCTTGCTTACTGCGTTGGCTTCCATCTTCCTCCTTAGCTTTTGAGTTGTGCCTACAGTTGTGTCCTTTATCTAGCGCCCCCCCCCCCGGGGAAGGGGGTCCTCCTTCGTGATTGTGAGTTGCCTAGGTGGGATGATGATGAATAAGGATAAACCTGGGGAAGCCCTCACGAGGTATGATTGTATGGCGGACTTTTTGGTGGTTAGCGTGGAATCAACCAAAGCTAACCGGTGAATGCCACTCCTCGCAGGTTTGGGTATCAAAACTGCAGCCGGCACACATAAAGACGGGTGAAACTTCCCTCTATGGTCCTGTCTTTTTTATTTTTTTGCCTCCAGTGTTCCCACTGTTGGCATTTTTGACTGGCAGAGCCGGTCTGAATCTTCCTTTTAAATATATATATTTATTTAATTTTATTTTTTCCTCCGTTTTAGCTTTATAGCCTTTCAAGTTTGTGTTTTGTTAACTTAATTAGCCTAATATTATTTTTGTGGGCATTTTGCCGCTTTTGTTTTCATTTTCGTCTATTATTATTTTATTTCTTTTTCTCTTTCTTTTTGTAGGCACTTCGCCTCTTTTTTCATTTTATTTTTAAATTAGTTTGTACTTTTTATTTCGCTTTCTTTTGATGGACTCTTCTCCTCTTTTATTTATTTAGTTGGATCTGATACGAGAGGCTTTGTTGATGCGCTGCAAATGACAATCAAGTCTGTTCAGCATGGAGGAGGCAGCGTCATGATATGGGGGATATTTTCGTCTGAAGGAGTTGCTCCGCTAGTGCGATTAATTTGAAGGTAATTGGGAATGTGTAACTAAATCTCGTACCACAACATATTATACCTTCCCACCGAGCATCTCTGAAAAAGCTAGCCATATTTATGCAGGACAACGCGCTATGCAATACTGCAAAGCAAGTAAAATGCTTTTTCAAAGAAAAAGATGTCGAAGTAATGAAGTGGCCAGCTCGAAGCACGAACCTGAACCCAATTGAGAATCTCTGGAGATCAATGGAGACAAAGTCGAGATAAGCCGACTTCAACTGCGGCGGATTTATGGATGAAAGTTGAGCAAGAATAGAACAAATTAACACCAGAATTTTGCAAGAAAATGGTAAGCTCCTGTGGTCGTCGTTGTACCAAAGTAATAGAAAAAAAGGCTTCAACACCTCATATTGAGTGTTTTAAGTTTCATCGTTGTCAAATCTTGCTTTGTTTCCAATGTATTTGCTTGCTAAGCAATTCTGTGAATGATCGTTCTCTTAATTTGTACGTACCAATATTTCATTTTGTTAGTTTATTTACTATAATTTGTTAAATATATGACTATATCATAAGAAATCTTCAAAGTTCCATGTACCATGGAAATTTCATTTACCTACTCATCATATATTTTTAAATATTGTAATATTCTAATTATCGCGTTATATTATGAAAGCATCATCAAAAATATTTCACCTATAACTTGAATTATAAACCTTTACCACAAACTGATTAAATATTCACTTAAGTTGTCTAATTAATAATTTCATTATAATATAAGGGGAAAGAAAATGGCGGAATAAAAAAAAATCAAATTCTAATTTAAATTTAATAAGTTGGCAAGAAAGAGAGTCGCTTCAAGATCGCAAGGATTTTTTTATAATAATTCTCCTCAACATTTTTCCCTTCCTCATAAGCTGATAGGCCTATCTGGAAGTCTATCAAAGTAGGAAATTATGGTCGAATGATTACGTTTTAGTTGAGTAATTAAATACGATAATTGTGTTTACTCACCATAAAATGGCTCGGATCGAATTTTTTTAAGAATATGGAAAGGAGAAGTTAATAGGGAGTGGATGGGTTGCGTTTCTTTGCGCCTGGAAGGTAACGGTAATGATATTGGAATCTTGTATGTCTGAGAGTGTGTAAATAAAGACCCTGTTTAGGTGCTCCGATTCGTTTCCATCTCAACCCTAAAAGAGTATTAAGACTATTTGTGTTTACTTTTAGTACAAAAATGAACAAATTTGCTGTTTTGAAAATATATATATATATATATATATATATATATATATATATATATATATATATATATATATGTGTGTGCGTGTGTGTGTGTGTGTGTATCAGTGTATTCTTAGATTTATTTCTTGTTGCTACTTTTTATGTTGGCTCAATTTCCAGTTTTATTAAAAGGTAAAAATTTATTCCATTGATCCAAATAGTCCAATTATCTGTTTATTGATTTAAGTTCAACAATTAACTTCATATCTTAGTATTTGAAAAATAATGCTCCGATTTTCTAATATAATAAATTCAGAGTTTTCGTATTTTGATTTATAGATATAACTGCTCTCATTAAGAGATAATTTAAATAATTTCACACCTCTAAGCAGCAAAAGGAACTTTAAAAGAAGTATTGAAAAACGTGGTTAGTATTTCCTTTCATATTTTCACATCTATATTGACCTAAAACCGGCTAGTTGTTAGTTAGATTTAGAAGACAACAGGTTTAATTCTCTATTCAACTCAAAAGCTATGAGATTACGATTTCTTCTCACTTGATGTATTCTTTGCGAAAGAATAGAATAAGTCAATAGTAATTGCGGGCCGTTATTTAATTTGTAATTTATATGCTAATTTTCGTTTAAATTCAATCCAGATCAAAGGAATTTTTGGATAGATTGTATATATATATATATATATATATATATATATATATATATATATATATATATATATATATATATATATATATATATATGGGATTTGAGTGCAGAGTGCTGCTTTCCTTCTCTGGATGCGAGGAAGTTCCTTATTGCAATTTCAAATAGGTATAATATTAAAATCAGCTAATAATCCTTGGCTATAAAATTTAGTATTTGGCGAAAAAGCGCCAGTTCCCAATACTAGTCAATTCAACACGCACAACAATTAAATATTTACGGCCGTATGCTAAGACAAATGTGAAATGCACTTTTATCAGATATAGTATAGCTTCACAATTATTTAGAAATTTATTATATGCAAAAGGCTAAAATGTAAAATATATTAAATTTTTTTTTTTGGGGGGGATCAAATGTGCATTTCACATTTGTTTCAACACTAAAAACAAATGAATATACTCATATATATACCTTTCTAGATGGCACTTGTAGACTATGAAAAAGTATTTTATTCATTAAATAGATTCATTTACTAAAATCACTATTGAAACAAAATTAACGAGACCTACATTGATATACTAATCTATATATATATATATATATATATATATATATATATATATATATATATATATATATATATATATATATATATTCCTATAACATTTAGGCTGTAATTGGTCAGTAATAAAATAGAAATAAAAGAAATGAGGGAGAGACTGAGGTTGTCATCTCTCCCCAAACTGTTTAAATAAGTGCTTGAGGAGATTTGCATGACTTTTGAGTGAGAAAAGTATTATTTGCTACAAGTCCATAGGAATTAGAATTAATGACACCACAATTATCACAAACGACTCTCAGAGATGAACTGAAATGAGGTTTTCAAAGGCGAAAAGGCGATCAATCTTTTAGCAGGAGATAGACTAATCTGAATCGAGGAATATATTATCTGCACAAGTAAAGAAATAATTGTACTCTTTGGAGAACTTGTAAATCCTTGTGGGAAAATGGAAATGAAAATCAGTAGAAAAGTGACAATTATAAATGGACTGTGGTAGGAAAGCTTAGCTACATCTTGAGAAGCAACATGTTTCAGTTCTAAAAACGAATATCATTTAATTAATACATCTTACCAGTCTCAAACTTATCGAGGTGAAACTCAAACACACAATAAAATCATATAGAAACTGAGGACAACTCTACGAATCATGGAACAATGCATGATAGGATACAGCCAACACGAACAACAAAAATACACGGATAAGAACTAAAATATAGATGTGATATAATAAAAAGAATAAAAGTTTACAAATGTAGGTGGTAGAATAGATTGATAAAAGAAACGACACAAAGTGGAAAAAAGGTACTCTAAGCTTGGGCACCGCTAAATGTAAAGCGACCCAACCAAGCAGAAGGAGGGAACATCAAATTATCTGAATAGCAGGAATAACGTACTAACTGCTTCGAGAAGCTTTTACCTACTAGTATGATGAAACGGGCCCCCGTCATTCCTTTCCCGTCTTCCTCTCCACCATCAATCCTTTATCCTAAAATTTAAAATTAAAAGAATTATCAATTTTTCTTTAATATCTCTGAAATTTGAATGGTTGATTCGGAAAAAAAAGTATATTTCATATAAATCCTGTGAAATATATAAATGGTAAAACCTTTTCGAAAAAAATTATAGTAATGAAATATAAAACTTGATAATTCAGATAAGAATTATTAATGAAATAGAAAATTATTTGAATTTTACTTTTTCTTCGGTTTATTTCTCAGAGGTATTAGAAATAGTATCGGATGTGAGATTTAAAAGGGTATTATAATTTTCCTTAAGTTTAGTATTTTTAGTCATGATCTGGAAATATTTGAGGTATTATCGATATTAACTGACTATTGAGCTCATGTGCTAAATAGATGCAGAAATATCTGTTATAATTAGCAATGTTGCAGTTCAGTTGACGAAGTATCCTTACGAATACAAGTACTATATAATTTAATCTTTGAAGCAGATCAACAAAACTCAAGTTGAAACATGGAAATGTTATGTAAAGAATACCACTCCCCTCCCAAACATGAAAAATAGATTCTTTTTCTGCTATCTTATTCCGCTAACCACCTTTTCTTTCTAAAAACAATGGACTTGTTACCATTCAAAGAGTAAAAAACAACGGAGGTCACTTTCAATCAATTCAGTGATCCCATCAACTCTCGGCATAATGCGCTAGGCAGAACCTCTACCCTCAAGGAAAACCCACTCACTCAAAAGAATGAAAAGAAACAACCAACCAACTAACACCTCTCTTACCTCTATGTATATAAAAGACCACCATTTCGACCGCCAGAATGACAAGTGGGGCATTGGAGTGTATGTTTCCCTGAAGAGTTCATGTTACTTTTCCCTCTCCGAGATGTCACTGAAAAGCCGCAAAGGATTATATATCTCCAATTGTGTCTTCTCCCTTTAATTGCTGCGTTTGTTCCTACCTTAGGGAAACTCCGAGCAAAAGAAAGAGTCTAATTGGAAAATAGATTCTGGTCAACCACAAACTTCTTTTTAAGAACGCGGAAATGAGTATTCTTTCTCTCCAATAGAGAAAAACATTGTACAAGTTGGTTATTCCGGCCAAATTTTTGTTCATTTTAAGAGCCTTCTTTTGAGAGTGGAGTTAATCCCGTGTTTCTGAAGTTATAAGCCACTGAGATTCTTTCGAAACGAATCGGCTGATTTGAGGTAAAGCGCAGCTGTTGGTGTGGGTAGGTCACTTCCGATTTCTCAGCCGTATTTAGGGAGAGGGAGATTTTGATGATTTTTGTGAGGCTAATTCATCGCAATGTTGTGCAGATTTCCTTCATGGCAAGGGCTAATTCTCTGATATTCACATGATTAAAGCCTGTTGCGTTTAGGAATAGTAAAATTTAAGATGGCGTCTATTAGAACATTACTTTTATTTTTATTTAGCTGTGTACTACTAATGTTTTACAGACCTTAATTGGAATTTGATGTGTTTGGTATATTATTTAGGAATACTTAGATACTTATCCTTCTCCATCCCATTTTATTACCAATATGTTGATTATTTCCTGGCTGGTTACGTAATGGAATTTTATTTTTAAAATAAACAAAATATAATTGATCTTTTCTCGTATTTTGATCTACGCCCCTAAATATTTCAGCAACAATGAATCGAATTAGAGGATGATTGGCGAGGGGGCTACTGACTTATTGATTTAATGGATGTTTCTTATATTTGAGCTTTCCACTGCATCTCGAAAGCACTTAATGTAGGACACATATTTAGTTTACATTTATGTAATTCAGTTTCTTTATTTGCTAAAATAGGTTTGTAAATATTTTTTTTATTTTATGTCTAAGCAGAGTGTGTGGTGGGAAGATGTAAGGTGTATGCTGGGTTCAGTACTGAGATGACGAATGTAAAGAGATGTAATGTAGGCCGTAGAATCGATAAACAAATTTCAGCAAATCAACATGTAAATTTCAGGTTTTGACACTTCAGTACACATATGTGGAAAAATGTTTTTTTGAGAAATATTTGGAACACCCCCTTTTTTGAGCTCAAAATTGTATTTTTTGAAATTTTCAAGCCAGAAAGATATACACTATCTGAGTTGTTGGTTTGTTGCTATAAGTGCTTCTGAATACATTAGAGTTGAGTTTAAATTGAAGGATAATGACAAACAAGTTAGGAGTTCAACTTTTATTATCTAACTGATACATACTATTTTTCAACTGATACATTGAAATCATGCTTTGTTTCAAACAATGGCATAAAGTCACGGAACTTTAGTACCGCCCGAATATACCCATCTCTTGCTTCTTTTCCATAAAATTCTCCAGAAGCTTTCGTCACCATTCGCACACACAGCTCCACACCTTGAAAATGGCAAGAAATGTCAATAGAGAGTGGCTCGTTGACAATATTTTCAGGTCCGCATTCGATAAATGCATCGTAAGTCGGCTCAAACATGCACTCCTCTTCAGAGGGAAGTAGATCTGTTAGGTACATTCAAAAAGGTGAAGCCATATCTCTCTATAGCAAATACTCTGTAAATATCTCATTAATTCGTCATATATCGATTAATTTATAGTGCCCTCCGAGTAGTTTACAAACAAGGAATTCCGCAATCTAAAATGGCCTAAATCTTAGATACATGAGTTAAAGTGCAAATTTTCTTTAAGTACGAAAATTACCGATTTCTATCTTCAGAGACGAGACTAAAATAACTGAATACAACCAGCCTCACCCTACGGAAAAGATAATTTTTAAGCAAAATTTGTCCCTCACAAAGGAGGGGAGTTACGATTTTTGCCTATTTTTTTCGTCTTCATTCCAAAATTTTGGATTATCTGCTCTACAAAAGCTGAAATGTGCCTTAAAATTGATTGCGACACTACTCCCTAATTGTAAGGTGTATGCTGAGTTCCGTACTGATGCCTCGAGGGCAAAAAAGGAAGATATATGATAGGTTTAGCACTAAGATAACGAGGGTATGGTACATGGTGTGTTCATTACTAAGATGAAGAGATAAATCGCTTTACGGTCTATGCTGGATTTAGTACTGAGAGGACGACGATAAACTGATGTAAGGTGCATGCTGGATTCAATATTGAAACATCGAAGGTAAAAAGATGTAGGTTGTATGCTGGATTCCGTGCTGAGGAGTCGACGGTAAAAAAAGGAAAGGTATATGCTGGGTTAATTACTGAGAAAACAAGGGAAAGAGATGTCCGTTGTATGCGCTGTTAAGAGATATAAGGTGTATGTTGGGTTCAGTACTAAGGAGTTGAGGATATTTAAATGTAAGGTGAATGAAAGGTTCAGCAGTAAGAGGACGAGGGTTAAGGAATTTAAGTTGTATGCTGGGTTCAGTACTGAGATGAATAGTTTAAAGAGATGTAGGGTTTATGCTGGGTTCCGTATTGATGCGTCGAGGGTAAATAGTGTAAAGAGTATGCTGGCTTAAGTACTATGGGGACGAGGGAAAGAGATGTAAGATGAATGCTGGGTTTAGTACTAAGAGCCCAGGGGAAAAGAAATGTAAAGTGTATGCTGAGTTAAAAACTGAGAGGCAGACGGAAAAAAAGATGCGAGGTGTATGCTGGGTTCATTGCTGAGAAAACGAGGGCAAATATATGAATGGTGTATACGGGGTTCAATACTTAGAAGACTAATGTAAAGAGATGTAAGGTATGTGGTGCGTTCAATACTGAGCAGGCCAGGGGAAAAGATGTGATAGTTATGGTATGTTCATTACTTAGAGGCTAATATAAGACAGATGTAAGGTGTATTATGGGTACAGTACTGAGAGAACCAGAGTTAAGAGATGTAAAGTAAATGCTGGGTTCAGTACTAAGGGTCGATGCAAAAGGGGTGTAAGTTTATGCTGGGTTGAGAACTGAGGTAAAGGAGTTGCAAGGGAGGTGTATGCTGGGTTCAGTGCTGATAAGATGAGGTTGAAGAGATGTAATGTGTATGATGAGTTCACCACTCAAATGAAGAGGATAAAGATATGTATTGTGTATGCAGGGTTTCATACTAAGACGGCGAGGATAAAGAGATGTGAGGCTCTATGCTGGTTTCACTATTTAGAGTACTACTTGCGTAAAGAGATTTAAGGTGTATGCTGGGTTCGGTAGTGAGTGGACGACGCTAAAGAGATGTAAGATGCATGTTGCGAAGAGTAATGAGAGGACGAGGTTAATGGGATGTAAGGTGTACTTCCAGATTCAGTAATTTGGACAAGGCTTTATGATCGTGTTGATATGGAATTTTTATGGCAGTTTCTAAAAATGTCTTGAGTGAGGAGTAAAATTTGTAGTGTAACTTTTTATTTGGAAGTTGTGCTCTTGGTTGGATGATGGCCGGAATAATTGGCTCGATATAGATGGGGTAAGCCTTGTGTGGGTGTTATCACCTTGACTGTTTAAACTATTTATAAACGGAGTGCGGAGTGACCCAGGAATGTGAATGTGGGAAAATAGAAAGTGAGTAAGATTGGTTAAGGAATAAGTATGGTATTATATGTTAGTATATGTTGATGACGAGGTGTTAGTAGCTGAGACTGAACGGCATTTGGGTTGCGATTCATACGTTTGACAGGTTATGGTTAAGGAAGGAGTTAAATTAAATGGTGTTTTGAGAAATAGGTTGTGATATTACGTGTTCGTGGAGTGACCTTTGAAAATATACGATGTTTTATGTATCTAGGATGCATCGAGAAGGATGGAAAGAATAAAGAGGTCATCAGGGCATATACGAAGAATGGAAGACTTTTGAACCGAATATAATCGAATGAGTATTAATTTGTGTGAAAGATTAGAAGACTGGGTAGAATGCAAGTTAGTTTTGAAGAGTTTGAGAGAGAAATCTGTCTTAGGTGGAAATATATGATATTGTTTATAAGTGTGCATGGAGGAAGTTTATGAGTGCGCTTGGGGCTGGATGCTCAGCGATGCTCTAACTTCTGCACATAGCACAACATCGCAATGAGATGGAAAAGGGGATAGGTGTCAGAAGTGGTTGTCGGAGAATATCTACAACTTCACTAGCTCCACTTTCTGGCCGACTAGAAGGGCAGATTTAATGCGCTGGATTATTATGTGTAGGGCGCGGTTGTGAAAGAGATGAACAGATTTCTGCAACCCTTAGGGCGAGCTGGTGGCCAAACTCGAGGTGTTTGGAGATCTTCCCAGGGACGCAGTGAGGAAGTCATGCGCCATGGTCAGCATCCGCGTTGAGGCCACGGTAGAAGTTGAGGGAGGCTTCTTTGAGTAAATTGTTATCTTCCAGTCATAATCTAGCTAATATTTTTTTAAACTTTAAAAATATATTTATTTTTGTCTGAGATATTGGTGGGTTTCATTCTTCTATGCAAACTGTCAAATTTAGCCTTACACCCTCAAATGGTTATTGCTTAGCCGAGTTTAAATACCGTTTTCATCTTTTTGCGAAGTTAAGCCAATTTGGGGGTGGTTAGTCGCCGGATGAAGTCCCGAATAGGATACAGTTACTGGCGGCTGCCATGCGCTGCAGATCCAGGTGTTTCGGAATCCACGTTAATCACTAACTCTCCCCTGACAAATGAAGCCATCTTAAATGAGTGTGGATCGGTGATAAACTCCCAACCATTATATATATATATATAAATATATATATATATATATATATATTAGAATAAAAGTTGCTTAATCCTTTTCATTCGTCAGGTTCAAATAAGCCATCACTTACATATTTCATAGACATAAATTACGAATTCGCTATAATATACATAATAAATCTTCATTGTTTTAAGAACGTCTCAGAGGAATGCTGACAAGAACATCATTAAACCTTAACGAGGGAGGAAAATATTTTATAGAGTTGCCGCGTGTCCAATACCATTTCTATAATAACGCATGATAACATGCTAATTCTGTTACTTCCTTGCTTACATTCATGCTGTATCAAGTGTAATTCATCGAAATCTAGTTAAGTATATTTTACACACAAACACGATCCTATACATACAAACACATGCACCTTTATACTCATATATAAGTAAATCTACGTAGAAAATGACCAGCCTTTAAAGCTTGCGTCATCTATCAAGTTACTCGATGTTATTAAAACGCGCATTGGCAATCAGAATGCCTGAATAAACTATAAATATTGACCTAAATAACGTTAATGCATAAATGCATACAATAAAAGCTATATTTCTCAAGTTATTTAACTATACTTGACAATACGAGAATTAATCGAAGCTGAGTTAAAGAACGATAATTAAATGATTTAAGATAATTTACTTAAAGGAGGTATATTGTGTCGTACTTAGGAATATGCAATCCAAGACCTATTCAGCATTGAAAAAGATTGTAAAATGAAACTTGAATATTGCCATTTTGCCCAATTTATAATGCCAGAATACTTTTTTTTTTAAATTCTACCTTCTTACTATTCTTTTTACTAAACATTGGAGTGCAGTGGTACTTAAGACCAATCCTCTATCAGTAAACCTAAAAGACCTGAAGTCATTGGATTTGCTATCCTAGAACAATAGTGCATACTCACTTTTAAAATAAGGTTAGGATGATGAAGAAGGAGCTTTACATGTTATAAATCTTTAGTAAGAGAATATAGAGAAAATGGACCTACTCGTACTAATCTTTGTTGGTCCACGCTAGGTGAAGGATATGTCACTAGTCCATCATTGCGGGCTGAAACAGGGGCAAAGACCGTATGACTGATATGATTGAAGCAATCAAGGACTCGGTTAATAATGATAAAGGATATTATAATGTCCTGCAGGGAGAATTACCCCCACTTATTGCTGCTAAATATATTACGGAAAGTTCTGTGCTGTTCACTGGTACAACGTACTTCCACATTACATCATCGGATGTGAATGGTGTTTCTGTGCGAAGTAGGGAAGAAGGATTAAAAAAACATCATTTCACTTCTGACAAATATGTGCCCTATTCTTCTGATGAGATTTGAGCCAGTGGAAACAGCAGAGAATTTACACTCTGTATTATCCGAGCAACCACCCGAGTACGTTAGGATTTCGTGCTAAATGAGAAATATTAACAATATTAAATATCCTAAGCATTTATATTTTGGTTAGTATTAGATGTACGTTGGCCTGAGTGTGTTCGTGCAGCGTCAAAACCACAGCCGATGAGAGAAAGAGCTAATTATCTTCACTTAAGACATTTCGAGAATTATTTACAATGGTCGTATTGGTGTTATTGCGGTTGCTGGCAAGAGCTGTTCAGCTTTATTTTTTAAATCCCTCTTAATCAAAATAAACCTAAACTATGAATGATCTCACAAAGCTTCACTTATATCTTATTACATTTAAGAACTGCTTTGAGATCACATTCAGAATATAATCCTTACAATGAGATTCAATTTAAAGCAAGTAACACAGTTCAATCGTAGGAGCGCTACCTGACTCGCTTTGGATTTGCCAACGCACTAAACTTCATTCCATTGAACATATGACCAAAATTTAAATACAAAATAAAATAAATCTGATAAAGCATTACGCACTAAGCATTTTTGTGGGATTGCCTATACATACTATCAAGGTAGAAATGTTCCCATAGTAAGAAAGATCATTTATTTGATCTTCCTAAAAAGAAAAGGGAATTTAACACTTATTTTTGTAAGCTCCCCAAAAGGTATATTGCTTATTCGGGTTTTGCCCGGGTCTAAGGTTTGATCGATGGGTCATCTACAGGGTGTCTGTAAAGTGGAATTTCTTACGGTATAAATAAAATAGATAAAATTCTATCACTCAAATTAAATTATAATGAGACTTTATGGTCATTCTGTATTTTGACGCAATTCAATTTTCATTAATTCTTTTATATAAAAAAATATATAGTGAAAAAGAAACGAGGATACTTTTAATAGAATGTTTTAAAAAGTTCGAATATAAGTGGAAAATATGTAGAATGTACACAGGCTAAGGTTTCTGCTCGGTTTATTCGGTGCTTGGAGGGGGTACGACTCCCCTAAACAATTCTCCCTTCTACACTGAAAGTAGATCTTCCTTCCGGGTTCATTTAAACAAAGCAGCGCCTTGGCTCATGCGGTGTTAAAACAGACTGACGCGGGTGAACATGGCTACGGAGGAGATTGACTAAAAATCGTCCATTACGATATAGATAAATAAAAGAAAACATGGATAATGATAAAAATTAACAAAAAAGAAAACGCAAAAATCTCATTAGCCAGCTGCAACAGGCCTTTTCAACCAGGAAATTTAACGTGTCAATTTATAGTCACCGTATTGAGAGGGGTATGAAGACGGGTCAATCCAATCTCCCTAGAATTCAATAAAGGGGTTAGTTCCCCCATCATATGTCTCCTCGGCCCTCAAGAATGGTTGTAACTAATAAATGTTAGCAGCAAGACAGTTGTCGTAAATTTCAGTGTGGTGGAAGAATTATAATATCGCAACTGTGATGCCAGGTTCGAGACCATAAAGACGACTATACGTAACCATAACCATGTTTGAAATGGACGGAGATGCAAGGATTCGAGCACGCTCTTCTTTTTATTATCCTATAAGTGTCTTCAATGCCCTTATATCAAAGATGGGGACTTACTAACCCCAACCTCTGCCTCAAAGACAGTTTATTCTCTCTCCCTCTAATATCTCCAAATTCTAACTCATAATTCCTTCCGACTCATGCAGTTCCATTGGCACTGAGAGATGCTAAGACTCAGCTATTTAACAGTATTGTTAATCCTTAATGAATACAAAGACTTTCAGTCCAATTTATAATGAAAGGATTTCTTTAAGTTGTCATTTTCAGGGTTAATTATCTTCCTTTTATTAGTCATTCTTATATTTTGCTTGATATAAGTTAAAGGATAAATATTTATGTTTATCAGAGGCTTTGCGCTTGATGGTTGCTGTTATGGGATATTAAAATCAGACCTTACAAAATTGTGTTACGCTGAAGCAATGAATAAATAAATATTTATCATTACTAATTTAATAACTTATAAATAAAGAAAAGGGGCACGAGCATAAACTTGAGGTATCGTGATGTTTCGAAGGCAGAGCAAGCATGGTTTCATTTATGTGATTTTTTTGTTGTTCAAATCATTTAAGAGAAAAAAAAGTCAATTTAAAACTTTTCACATATTTCTCTGCACTTGAATTTTTCATAACTTTCCTAGTTTTAGTGGATTTTAATTTTTCTTTCATACCGACCTCTCATGTTGGTAATTTTAATATTTATTACTTCCTTTTCGCAGGATTTTTTTTTACTGGTGGCAACATCCAGGAAGATATAGTTACTTGCTACCACACTCCAGTAGTGACCAAAATAGACAATAACACTGAGCAGTTTACAAGGAGAGAACTTGAAGTCGTGCCTTTTGGCTACAATTTTATAGGTGCCCTTCTTTAATTGACCACTAATTCTTTAGTTTCAAAGAGGACCAAGACCTCTGCCCCCCATATATATATATATATATATATATATATATATATATATATATATAACAGGAAAAGGAGAACAAGTAGTGAATATAACATATATTGCCAACGTTTCGGGCTCTGGACCCATCTTCTAGGCTAGAATATTAAAGATTTATATAAGCACAATTGTTTAACAATTATGAGAACAATGATAATTAATGGCTTTAAGCTAAAAATGTGCTAGGATATAAAACCAAAAATGATCAAAATGCAATATAAAGGACAAAGTTCTGTATATTAAGTTAAAAAATACATTCAAACGAAATTAATGAGGTTACAATTAAATGAAAATGAAAACCTCAATAAGTACACTAAAATTTGTTACCTGATTCGGAGAAAGCTGTGAGCTGAATGAATGAAATTTAAAAATTATACTACCAGGAAAGATGTGATTTAGTATTAATTGGTTCTCTGATCTATGTAGTTGGTTGGTCGAAAAACACACAAAAAACAAAAAATGTTAGCTAGTTGGTTGTTTAAGTGGTAATTAATTAATGTTAACTAGTTAAAAAAAATCAAACAAAATTAACCAGGCAATATATAACGGTGTGGAAGTAGAGTCCTTATTTAACTGAGGCTGATTGTATTTAATTAAAAGGGACTCAATTATGAGAAGGTCAGATTTAGATTTTGATGTAGATAATATTTTAAATTGATTATAGTCTATTTGTATTTTACAAGAATAGGAATGAGATCGGACAACAGAGTTTTCTTTTTCGGAGAGATCCATTCCTGTTCTGTAACTGACCCCACGGTGAGCATCAATGCGAACCTTGAGAAGACGTTCCGTACATCCAATGTACGTTCCCAAAGAACATTTATGACAAGTATATTTATATACTATTCTGGAACGTAAAGTGTCAGGAATGGGGTCCTTTACAGTGAAAAAATAACTAATTTTGAAGGGGTTTACAAAAATTGGCGTTAAAGTAAAATGCGGATAGAATATTTTCAAAATATTTGACAATTCCTTCCTAAAAGTATCAGTTTGGTATCACATGAAGAGAAAGGAAATGTATAATTTTTTGTAGGGAACATTATAATTATTTATAGGTTTAAAGATATTATTTAAAAAGTTCGTAATGCAATTTATAAAAATATGGGGTAAGTAGTTGTTTACTTTAAAAAAAGTTTTAAGTTTGATCATTTCCAAATGGAATAGGGTCAAGTTAGAACAGATATTGAAAGCACGGTGAATGAAAGTTCTACAAGCACTAACTTTGAATTGATAGGTGCAGAAACTGTAAAAGTTTCAACCAAAGTTAATAAACGTTAGCTTTCGGAAAACAGAAAATACAAATTCACCTTGATTCTTATCTATTTTTACTTCCAAAAACGATAAGCTGTTATCTGTTTCTGGTTTTATTGTAAATGAAATGTTAGGGTGATATGGGTTTATGAAGTTCTTGAAAAGTTACAGCTTGCTAGAATCAGAGGCATACACGAATATATATATATATATATATATATATATATATATATATATATATATATATATATATATATATATATATATATATATGATGATAGAGTGAGTTGCCAGCGAGGCGCAATTTAATTTTCAAGATGAAGCCAATGAGGAAAAATAATCCCAACGTTTTTCTAAATCCATTTATTCAAATTAACAACATTTCGAGCTTGTGCGCTCATCTTCTGGTTCCAAGGAATATATGACAATTCATATTTGAACAATAATATTGAGTATGGTTTGCTAGGTTGTGGTTTTTACTGAAGATGAATAGGAACTGACGAATTATCTGAATTAAGGGTTGGTTTTAAAGATTTAATATATATTGTTTCTGCGATCATGAGGATGGTCGGACATTTGTTGCTGGCTATTTTATTATTTATTTATTGTTATTGATGTTTTCCAATTTATTATGTAGTCTCTTATAGACCCTGTCCTATGGCTAATTCCCATACACGAAGAATAACTAGCCCCCAATAATCGCACAATGCTGCCGCTATATAAAGCCGAGGAACAACCTAGACAAATAAAATTGTAGACAACACCATTGCGCAAACAATCGGGTACTCGATCCTTGAAAGGGAATTTTTTTTTATTGATGTATAATTTACAAATACGAATTTACATTCAATTTGAGAGAAATATTGTTTAACAAGTAATGAAAACTTTCGTCTACATAATTTTTTTATAGTTCCCATTTCGGGAAACTTAAAATAATGGATCTGCTTCGGGACTGTAGATATATTTATTTTGGGTGAATAAATATTGTTTAGAAATATTCGAACCATTTTAGCAGTTAATTTTAGCAATTTATGATGCATAGAGTCGTAAGTGGAGGAGAGATGGTAACCACGGCATATATATATATATATATATATATATATATATATATATATATATATATATATATATATATATATATAATATATATATATATATATATATATATATATATATATATATATATATATATATATATATATATATATATATATATATATATTCATTGGTATGAAATGTTATTACGAAAAGCCATAATTAAGAGGGTATATAATTTATTCCTTTTAAAATTAAGTCTCGCATTCATCACTGCTGTGTCATTACTATCATTATATAGATTTGATCCTCATCAAGCTCATATTATTCTTTAAAATTAACCAAATTATTGACATTATCATTAAAGTTCAAATTTCCTTTGCGAATTAACTCTTAAGAAAATTAAGGGCAATGATGAGAGTTAGGTTGCAATCAGAAAGTGTGTTGTAATTATCCAATGGCTGAGTTTTCGCAAAGAGAGAAATAATGATTAAAATAGAGATTAATTAGATCCCCCTTACTGTATGCCAGGGGTCATTACTTCCCCTCCCTCTAACTATCCTACAGTCTCTTGCAAATATTGGGGAAGGGAGGAAACGCATCCGATGAAAGACTTTTCAGGGGGAGGGGTCTATATCGATATGCTAAAAAGTTGAAACCCACCATATTTTTTTATTTATTCAAAGGGCAAAATCTAACGGAGGCATCTGGGTCAAATTACATAACCATATTACTCAAATGAGGCGACTACTTGCCGCTTTAAAGTGAGGAAGATCAAGCATCTCTCTTGCACTTTCACTTGGGGCCTCTAAGAAAAAAAGGTTAAAAATAAATAGATTTTTAAAAGATTTGTCTTTATCCCCCCAAATAATAACTTTGATCAGGTCGCCATTCTGTATGGGCTACCATGCTGCAGCTGACATCTAGAAGACTGCGTGCTTTTCCGGCCCCGAATCCTGCAGTAGCATCAGCGACTATAAATCTTCTACAAATTCTCGCTACTTCTATCTTCCCCTCCTCCTTCGCAGATCTCTCCTAACAAATTTTGAGCGGTAAATGCCCTCGTTAGTTTTCGCTCCTTAGCTTTTAGTAACAATAATTCCAGACAGCCAATTATGTAAATTTATAGAATAAAAATCAGAAGAAAGTCAGAATTTTTGTTTATTTGATAGCAATCTCCAATGTTCGAATTAATCATTCAATCAACGTTTTATTCATTTGTCTCTCTCGTGCCGATTTTGAGAGTCAAGAAACGTAATATCTCGGGCCAATTTCTAGAATATATCAATATTTTTATGTAGACATATATACTCAGAATTAAATGGCGCGTTACCAAGGCAACTACGGTGACGTCAGAGAATCACTAAACGTATTATCTGTGGAGTATTTCTGATATTTATTGAACTTTGATAAACCGGTATAGAATCGGGTAAATTAAAGTCGGGCATTCGATATTGAGTATTTTTGGGCACATTTGCTAAGTAGTTAATATAAAGAGAATTCACGAGACATTTAATCTGCGTCAATAAATTTTAGCCTATTTTGAATAAATTTGTAAATCTACAAGACTTCTTCATTTTTAACGGGAATAACTACTTATTTCGAGCCTAGGAAATGAATGATATGATCCCTTCTTTAATTTAAAGCGCAATAGCAATAAGGGCTTATCACTCAGAAAATTTCTAAAGAGACCTGTTTAAAATATCGAAAATGGCTGTGCTTTTGAAATCCTGGCATCATTATGCGGTATGATATTTAAAATGTATACATATAACGAACGCATCATATGTGTTGATTAATATGATATTTCATGTCGACAGGTTTTAATAAGTATATGGCAATGGCGAAAGGATGCAAGAACGCCCTGGAGGAAAGAGGTCTGATACCCACGCACGCTGCACGAGGAGGGTCTCAGCTGTCGACAAATCACCGCGAGGGGTGGTGGATCGTATCCCGGTAGGGCAGAAGTGTTGAAGAAGATCAACAAAAGTTGGAACATCCAAGCTCGGACTTAACGACTCGAAGTGACAACGGATGTCTGCCTTCAGGATCATTAGAAAACCGCAGTCCAGCTGTAACATGAATTGACAAAGGACGGCCAGGTCAATTTCATAATAGTCCGACGGCAGACTGCTTGCACAAGGCCAGAAGTCACGTAAGACGCTGATCAGCCCTAAGTAGAAGCGTCGTCGATTGGTTTAGGTACATGTTCACCGCAACTGGACCATGCGTCAGTGGAGACGTGTCGTATGGTCCAACGAATCCATATTCCATTTGTTCTTGACCCCAGGCAACGTTAGATTTGTCTGCAGGAGAGCAAGGGGGGGACTGGAATTAAGAGAGCATAGTGCTACTTTTAAATCATGGTGTCCGCTCTGTAATGATATAGGGTTTCATGTGAAGTTCAAACTGTCCTGACAAATTTAATGCTGACCTTAGCCCGAGACCTCTCAAAAAATACTCGGAGTGTGAATTCCAGTAGAACGATACCCCATGTCACAAGTGTGAGTCCATCATACAATGGTTCTATGACAAGAATATCACGGTAATGGACAGACTACCTCAATCTCAGGATAGGAATCCACTGGAAAACATCTGAAAGGACTTTAAAGAGACCACAATACGTTGTCAGAGAGCCTCCAGCGTGCAACTGAAGTTAGTCATCACGGGGAAGTGTGCTAGCCTCACATCTCTCAGGTATCGTACCCTCGTGCAGAGTGTGCCTCAAATAATAAATGCTTGCATCACTGCTAAGGGACAACTGGCACACTACTGAGATTCCTGTATCGGTTTGCTGTTGCTGTAAATTTAAAAGAGTTTCATTTTCTTATTTGGTATATGCTTCTGATGTTAAATATTTTGGATTTTTTTGTAATTTATTTATTTTTCTTGAGAGTGTGGGGAATATATAATTTATTGCTATTTAGGCTCCATATTTTACTCTTACATTCATATTGATACAGGACTAAAAACTTTACGACCTTTCATTTATCTAATTTCCTAAAATTTCAAAGTTCTCCGAAAACTTTTGGCCACTGCTCTAGAAGTATCTGCTCACCTGTGAACTCACTGATTTATAATCGATTCCTAAGATGAAAATAATGATAGACATTTACAAAATAAAGAATGAACTTAAAAATAAAAAGAAAAAAGATAACAGCAGAAACATGGCTTAAAATACAGTAAACTTGAAAATTTACAAAGAACTATTTGTGCATATAAAAAAAACAAAGGTTTCTTTAGTAGGTTTCATTATCCTCCATAACTTGTTTATATTGAAGACTTGAAATTACATTCCAGAGGTTTGTAATGGATAGTCGGTGGGTTTTCTAAGTTATATTTTATTTATTTTGGGGGGGGAGATCGAATACATCCCATGGAGGTAAATAACATCAATCCTTATAAGGGAGAAAAATGCCTCCCACCTCTTGCTTTTCTCCCGTCTATGGGTATAAAATAGAGATTAAGAAGTAACGTAGCAGCGCGTCCATATGAGAAGAAGGGAAGAAAGGGATTACCAAGAAGTCTGGTATTCGGGCACAGAGGTAAAGTGTTGATCTGCTTTAAGATGTAGTTAGTAAAACAATTATGAATAGTATAAAGAGAATTTATTTTCTTTCTTCGATTGAAAGAAAAACTAGTGTACTCAACTAGAGCATTTTCACTCAGAGGCAAAAGAAAACGAAAGGATAAATGAACAGGATTTGTGAAAAGAGGTAACGTAGGTGTAGCAAACCTCTTACATATATATACTGGGGTAGGTGGTCGTATTATAGATTAGAAGAGCAAGTCTGTGTAGTGACCAAAGTTGCTCATATTTACTAACTTGAACTCACTTGCTTGATTTAACTTATAGAGAATGACATTGAGTTGCGTCAAACATAATCAATATAACCAAACACAGTACTATTAATAGAAAAGTAGGTAAATAAAAGCATAGATATTCTGAGTAAATTTAGATACATTATGAAAAATACAAATATACTCTTTATTACAGCACTATTTCATAAATGAATGCACACAAAGGTATTATACAATATATAGAGACGAGCAATCCAAGTTATATGCAAATGTGGTATGCAATTTGTCAACATTAATAGACTATTATTTCGCCTTCGTATACTCTGGCTGCAAAAATGAATGAGAAAAAGTTCTTCTTAAGGTATAATTGGAGTTGAATATTAGCCAATACACATTATCATATGCCTAAAACATTTTGCCAAGAAAGTTGAAAAAACAAACAAACACAATCTGCTTTATATAATGCATGATAAATAAAAAATAAAACCAACTACAAAACAAATCCTATCAAATGATCATTGGAAACGAGCGTATAACTTTACTAAATACTTTCATTAAGTTGTATTATATTTTTTTAGTAATGTCTATGTGAAGCTTGTACACTTTAATAAGAATTCAAAGCATTGATTGAATAAAGAATATGTTTCTATTCCCTTATGTATTTCGATTTATTACGTTTTATGAAAGGACCTTTGTAATCAAAGTGATAACTATAAGATTTCTTCAGTTACTTTCCAATGAGTATATTTCTTAAATTGAAATATAACTAAATAAAGGATATAATAGTTTTCTAGGAAAACGCTCTCAAAAATTATGAGTTTCTGTCTGAGGATATTTAAAAAAGTAGTATATTAAATAGTTCATCTCACTGTCTGGACTGCTATTTAGTTATAGAGTCTAAGGTGCACTTCTCCACGACTGAGTATTTTTAAAATCTAAAGAAGTATTCAAAGACCATCAACATACACCACCCTATAAGATGAACCAATACGTGCAAAGTGTGATGAGACCATTCGCCACACCTCATCCTAACTAGAACGGCTCAAAGACTAGATATTCTACTATAAAACAAGCCAGATTGATCATGAAGAAGTGCTGCCTTCTGCACAGTGATAATCTAGAGGAAATCAACGTTATCTACTATTATTAATGCAATGATTGTGAGAGTAAACGCTAGTATTCAGGTTACATTGACGTGGCTACTGGTAAAATAACAAAGTGATTGACTTTGTCATTCCAGGTCGATACGATAGAGAGACATAAAAATATGATACACGCAACTATATTCAATCGAAGAATGGTAGAAAAAGGCCTGATTATTTTTTATGAAAGATATATATATATATATATATATATATATATATATATATATATATATATATATATATACATATATTTATATATACAAATAACAATCTGATTATAGCAGGTGAAGTGAGAAGAGGGCTTGACCAACGCAAGTGATTAATCAAGTTATAGCTATACTCCTGCACATCTTTGGTAAATATAAACCAGTGGTTAGCTAACCAGTGCTTCAACTTTACCAACGATTCACAGGAACAAAGATACAACTTGATTAATCACTCGCCTTGGACAAACCTTCTTCTCACTTCACCTGCTTTACCTTAACCTCATAAGACACGGCTGACATCCTCGCTCTTTGTTGTACAATTTTCATTTTAATCTTCATTTTTTCTTTACCCATTTTAGGATGAGTTCACATTTGATTATTTGTATAATATGACCGTTTTTTCTAATGTAAGCATTTTATCTTTGAAGATAATCCGCAAAGACGGTCAAAGACGTCTTGAATCAATAAATAATTCTCTCCTTTCTTTGGCTTGTTATTGAACAGATTGTCATATTCTAAGAAGAGTTTGATAATAAATATAAAACTACGCAGTAACGTTCAAAAGTGTACGTCTCTCCTCTTAACTTCTTGTGTTACGTCGATCTTATTGATATTAGAGAGTGTCAGAAATGTGAGTTACGACCTATACAAGTTGGAAGACCCCCACACAAGCGTGAAATTAAGCTATATCGGAGAGGAGAAAAGAAAAGAACCGTCGGAAAAGCAAGAAGCTTTGGAGCGGTAATGAGATTTGAACTTACCAACTCCACTGTGAGATCACTGGACGGGGTGCCTAATCCACCCGACTAGGAGTGGAGCGTACTTTCGTTTATACGCCACTTATGATCATCAACCAAGGCAAAAAGCTTCATCCACTGTTGGGGGATTAGTTAAAAATGAGGGAAACGATGTAGGGAGAAAGCGTGCGTCAGATAAACAAGAATAGTCGTAGCGGTGATAAAAATTTATCTACTAACTCATCCATTCTGAGATCAATGGAAAGGACGCTGAAACAATTCCATAAACCTGAAAGAGTCACTTCTTACCGAGCTTATAAGTCACCCGCTTTATACTCGCCTTAGTACAAAGCACGATCGTTCGTGGACCAGAAACGAGGTTCCGATTTAGCTCGACTTTTCTTTGATACAACTACCATACAATTTAACGTTAACTACATATTAAGCTCAAAAAGAAGCAAAGTCATATAGGTTAAAAAAAAAGCCTTAGCAACGTAGGGCTATGAAAAGGGTAAACACCATAAAAATATTAGGTAACAATTGACCATATAAATGATAGAAAACAATATCTTGCAGGACTACTTGTGATTTCCTTTGAAAATATTTCTAAAGAAATATTATACCTATTTCCTGTCTGAACGTTTAGTTGCACATATTTCTTTTTAAAAAAGAGACACATAATGAATAATGAACTAGAAAACTAAAAAAGGGCAGAATATTCATGATTTACCTGATTACTGCCAAACGGAATAACACGAATAGTCGTAATAGTTGTATAAAATCAGTCCAAATTCGGGTATGTTTCCGACTACATATACCTATCTTCATACTGTTCAGCGATTTTTGCAGTAAAAAAAATGATTGAAAGATGATATTTCTAGCCTACGGAAAAGAAATTGATTAACTCAACACTGATCCAGTACAAAGAGCGATACATAACACTGTAAATATTTTACAGATGACACAGGCATACATCAGCATCACATATGACGCACTAATTAATTAATTTATTTACTGAATTGTTCGAGCATAGTTTAAGATTTTACACTAGAAGAAAATGTGGAGATACTTTGGTCGCCTTTATTTATTCATCAATTGCAGTTATTGAACCATCAAGTACCACTCTCATTGTTGGAATGAAAATAAACTTTGGAGAGAAATAATGAAAAATAGTTCATAGATACTTGAGAATTGGATATTATAATAAATTGAAGGAGGAAGAAAAAAAAACACAAACAATTAGGATAGCTTAAACTCCTGACACCAATATGGAAAAAGGAATTAGCAAACGAATAAAATTAGAATGGAAATCTGTAGGGAAAGTAAGATACACTTTATGCTAGAACTTAAAATAGTGAATCAATGTGTTTACAACGTTTAACATAGATTAATATATCCTGATCGATGGACGTAAAACCACTCATAAACGGCGTAGAACTGAAAGAAAAAATAGGTAGGTAAAAAAGAAACAGTGACTGCTGGAAGGAAAAGAATAAAAATCCTGAAATGGAGGTAGTCAGGGAACATTGCCAGAAGAAACTATGGGTGATAAATGAAAGGACTTCTATATTTAACAAAATCACGTCTTATATATATATATATATATACAAGCCACTGTTCCTTAACAGGAAGAGCTTGGTTACACAGGCACCCCTGCGGGGTGTGGCCTGCGGCCTTATTTGCTAATCTTAACCGCATAATTTAATCCCCTTTATAGACTCCTTATTTTAACACCCTGAACACCCTTTTCTTCTTCTTCTTCTTCTTCTTCTTTTTTCTTCTTTTTCTTTTTTTCTTATTTCCTTTTTCTTTTTCCTTTTTTTTCTCTTTTTTTTGTTAGGTGACAACTGAACTAAAAGAAAAAATCTTATTCAAGCACTTTAAAAAATCTCGTTCTTAAAATATAGGGTTATGGATATATATATATATATATATATATATATATATATATATATATATATATATATATATATATATATATATATATATATCACCAAAACCTTAGAATTTTAGGATATATCAAAGATTCTATCTCCCTCCGAATTCATAAATCCCTTTTTATAAAACAATTAAACTCCTTTCTTTATATTGATTCTTCAGCATTCAACTACCCTAGTCACATAATTTTAAACGTCAACAACTAACCGATATCATCACGCAATAGGTAATTGCAACTTTTTAGTTATGTGAGTTAATAGTATTTTAGTAATAATTTTTTTTACCATATATCAAAAACAAAACAGTTTTGCAATTTGTTTCCATAAACTTCTAATATTTCAATGACTTCAAACTGAACTATACATTTATACCATCATTGCTGGTCATCATTTTTAATTTTAATATATCTTTTGAACGTATAAAAACAGAAGATGGATAGAATATCCCAAAATTCGTTAATTAAATGAGACTAATTGGCTTACTTGTTCTAGTTTTCAACCTTAACCTGAAAATCAGATTACTCAGAAGCGAAACGACGTAGAGGTGGCTCTCCTGACATAGACGTTATTGTTTACTTATCTAATATATATATATATATATATATATATATATATATATATATATATATATATATATATATATATATATATATATATATATAACAGTTAAGGATGATTATTGGGAGCTTCAATGCAATGTTTAGTAAACATTGACACGACAGTCGTTCAAAAGGAAATTTTGGAAACAGATTGAAAGTATCCTTTGTACTCTTTAGCTTATGAATTGCTTCTTCTGAAAAAGATGGCGGACCAGATGGACATGGATCGCGCTCAAAGGAACAACAATGAGATCAATTACAAATAGTTCTCCCGAAATCTATATCATAAGCAAATATTGATTATCGATTCTTTCTATACAGGTAGCAATCAGGAACTACTTGGAAACAATGTAAAAAAAAAAAATCTCAAAGCAAAACAGTCAAATTTGAACACCCAGTCTTTTTTACCCCTCTTCTACGTCTGATACGTTAGCTACTTTGACGACAGTCTCGAGAGTTATCGCTTTTGACCTGTTCATATACTTTTAGATGTTTGTTAGTACGAATGTAAACTATTATTATAATAAGTAAAACTATTTTCATTAATTCCTAGCCTAATTTTAATATATCCACAGGTCTCTTTAAACTGAAAACTGTAATTAAAAGGCTTATTTCTAAAGAAATTTTCTATTTTAAATTTTTGCCCTTTGATTTACTAAATTAGTCATGTTTCTTTTGTTTATTTCAATGTATTCATAATTGCATGTGTATATATGTACTCATAGCCTTGTGACCTAAATATCTACATTCTTTTCTCACAGTTGGAACTTCCAGAAGTAGATCTTATCTATATGCCTTTACCATTCGTATCCGGTATTTAATCCCGTCTTTGATAATATTTCTCTATTCTGTGTCCTTTTGCTGTACATGGGCGGGGCACCACTTTGTTGTCTTTTATATATACCATCTATGTTAAATAATTCGTTATTCCTTGAGAATGAACTAAACAAGTTCGAAGGTACTTGGAATCCGCCTTTAATTTTCCTGTGGGATTTTTTTTAGCATTTATTGCTCTACTCACGCGCTACTTTGTGAGTTTCTCATATATATATATATATATATATATATATAATATATATATATATATATATATATATATATGTATATATATATATATATGCGGTTAAAAGGCTATATTTTTGGCAAACCCGTCTTCCTCAAAGCCTTCGGAAGGAGCTCTTCTCACATACACGAAAAGGTAGCACTTAAAATAGGCGTTCTCTCAGATATATATATATATATATATATATATATATATATATATATATATATATATATATATATATATATTCAGGCTATTGCTTGAAAATGAACTTGAAAATATAGTCCGAAAGCGCTTGGATTCAACTTTTCATTTTCCTGTGGGTTAATATTTTCATATATATATATATATATATATATATATATATATATATATATATATATATATATATATATATATATATATATATATATATATATCCAATACACCGCAAAAAGGAGAAAACGGGATATTTTTTCTTCGGAAATATTTATTTCTTACTTCGAAAAATATGTGCTGGGGTGAGATATTCGAACCAAGCACACTGAAGCAGCGAGCAACCGCTTTGATCTCAATTAAAATGAGCCTTTAAACAATCGGCTACGCGGAGGCCCCAAAATCCTCCGAATAGACAAGCTTTTTAAGGCGCGCTTCGCAAAGGTCGATCCCAATTAATTTCTCTCTCTTTTCACAGTCCTGAAAAATAATTCACATCTTTTTGTTGTCAATTTGAGCATTCTTGATTTTTTTATTTTCTTTGTCACGATTCGAATCGTAAAAAATGATTTATAGATGTCATCGGAAAAACAATTTTCTAGGGTTGGGATAATTAATTTTATATTACAACATCACGAAAGAGAATATCACATTGGTTTCCTGAATTCTTTTGTTTTAGAACAAATTTGCTAGCGAACAAAATTGTTTTTTAATTGCGACAAAGAAATTACAGGAAAATCAAGGGTAGTCAAATGATGATAGCTCTATATATTACCCTGACACTTATTTCTTACGAGACACTGGTGCAACTTGCCCATAAATGACTTGGTACAAATTTTAATTCAAATAGTTTAGGCATAAAGGTGATTCTAGCAATTATTAAAGGTTTTAATGTCCTCATCTGAGAAAACATTTGGCAGTTGTCTGATTTCAGAAAATATCATGTATTTACCTATGTTTATCCTTGCCAGCAAATATAGAGCAAGAGAGAACCAACTTTTGCATTCAAATAACCTCCATATACTTCATGTTATTATTTTTGTCAACTGCCGTACCGGCAATGTAGCCAACCTGTACCACACGACCAAATGTAGAATTCAGACAGGAAATAAATGGAATACAACTTCAACAATCTCCACATTTCAGCCCCCAACAAACTAAGAGCCAAAATTGCCTCCTGACTCTCCTTCCCACTCACTTATATAAGAAAGCAACCCGTTCTCGTCAAGGGAGAATTAAATCCTACGATCTTGCTTATATCAAGATCTGGACAATACTGGACAACTGAATATTACCCCCACCTCTTGAAAACCCTTCAGCATCGACACTTAAAATAATTAATTCCCCAAGCATCAACCGCTGGTAAAACCTTGTCACAAGAATGTGGATACCTCTTCCCTCACTACTTTCTGACCATCTCACAATTATTAGATAAATTCCCCAAGAGACCAATACTCACATGAACTCCCATTAACTCTACATGATCGTAACAATTGTCGTCCCGACAGTTCTTCGTTGCGTTGGTTGTGTTAGAGGGGCAAGAGTCCTACTAGAATACGTACCACCTCACCATGACCTCTCGTTCAACCCATCATCGACTTGCAAAGGTTGTCTTTGGTAATGTCCTAAACCTACTGGACCAACTCGGCTTTCCTGTGATGAACGTTTCTGACATTAAACATGAAGAATCTGGCAACGTTATAGAGGTAAGAATATTGGAGTCAGCGAGGCGGTGGTGGTTAAGCCAACACGGACATCGTGACTATTCATTTTCTCTCTCAGATTAAAATCCACTAAGTTTGGGCTGAAATTGGGAAACTTGAAGGCTTAGAGCATTAATGTGTCGGTAAATTTATGTTCTCGAATAACGCATTGGAAAAGAGAAAAGAATTTGCATTAAGTATGACTGATAAAAAGTGCTCTTAAATACCAACGCACTCTGTGATAGAGGTGGAAAGGTAAATGAGCGTTATAGTACCGTTTAAAAAATTTAGAGAACAAAATACAAAATTATATATATTTTCTGGAAAGTACCCGTTTAATTTCCTATGAAAATTGTACAGAATACTTTGTTCATTTCATAGAACAACCGATAAAAACGTTAAAAGAAAATTATTGTATTTTTGGAGTAAGGATGCAAAGAAGACTAGAAAACAATGACTTATAACTTTCAATTTTGAGGTAAAATTTAGTAGCGTGTACATTGCAGCACTGCCCCATGGGTATTGTAGATTGTTACTGATGGTATTATCCATTTAACATGAAGGTCGACTGATCCTTCAGAAACAGGGTCCTTATTGGAAGAATGAAGAAATGATACTGTCTGACATTTAGAGGCATTGCAATCAGTTAAAATGTGTGATTTTAATCATAATAAGCTCCATGAAGATAGCGGGTCCTGTGAGCCGACGGAAAAACGGGTCGCCGTCGAAAACCCCGCCGAAGGAAGATAACACGATGCAACAGATTTTGATGAAGAACCAATTTAAGACAGTAGCCGGTATTTTACGTCAAGTTGGAGAGAGAGAGAGTTGAGACTCAAACACGATCCCGTATTAAGAAACCAAACATAATTAAAAATAATAAAATGGCTAGGTTGTCTTTCGCTACTTGCATGTTCTGGGATGCCGAAAAGTAGAAAAATATTTTTCAGGGACGAAAACAAATTTAATTTGTTCAGATGGAATGTGATGTAACATGCAAGATGTCATACAGATGAAATATTGAATCCAGAATAGAAGAAAAAGAGGGTGATATTTGGAAGTGCCAACGTTATGGGGTGTAGCATGTTTTCTGGCGCTGGAGTCCTCCCGCTGGTCTGTTTACGCGGCAAAACTGTGTATACAAAACTATGCTTTAGAAATATGTATATGATTCTCTCTCTTGGAATATCTGAGTAAGTGAAAATTGTTTTCACGCAGGGCAATGATCCGTTCGACACAAAACGGGGAAGTAGTTCTTGGATGCAAAAAATAGAGATTTGATAAACTTGCATGCGCTGAACCTTGAATTAATCCAGAGAAAAAGCCTATAGAAGATAGCGGGTGAGAAGGTTCCGGCTCCGAAACAATAATTCCCAAACAATTGGACAATATAGTGAAGTCCTGCAGCCGAAGACGAGCTAAAGTAATTCAGACTAATACCACTGTTTTGCTCTATAGAAATCTGCTTCATTAGTTATATAAAAATAAGGGGTATTTCCTCTAATTTTTCGTAAAGGGTTAGTAAATCCTATAACATTAACTTTTAACTTAATCATAAATTCAACATCAATTCCGTCACTCAAGAAAATCAATATTTTTCCTCGATTCTTAATTATGGGGTAGGCTTTTAATGGTACCAATCATACATATCTGACAGAAGCTTCATTATATCTAATATAGATTTACCGATTATCCAAAAAGCTAGTTAAACATAGTTTTCTCACAAAATCAAGTACTCAATGCATTAGCGTGTCATATTTCAAATTACGTTCATCCCCTCAAAGATATTTTATGCAAGTTTAAAAAAAAAGTACCTAATTTGCAGACCAAGAAGTAACATACGTTTGTCTATACTATGTATATTTTTGATGGATACTTTTTCTTTGTTATGTCAAAAGAATAATTGTGGACGATTGAAGATATGTAAGGTATAGTTTAAATTGTGACTCAGTGATCACGCTCTCCGCCTTTTATAATGCTTTATGTAAATTAATTTAAGGCTATGTACACTTTAATTTTTATAGTATTTATTTGTTTACATGTATATAATTTATTCATCGTGTAGAAGCTCCAAATTTCACCAATACTTTAAATGTCTATATAAGTAATTGCAATTTATATGGATTAAATTGTTATGAACATATTGCATTAATGATGTACGATAATAAATCGTCATAATGGGATGAACACCTTTTTACTGTCTAATACCATTAGAAATTACATATATATATATATATATATATATATATATATATATATATGTATAAATATTTGTTTGCAATATAAATTTAATTTGTTGAATTGATTTGTATATTGTAGTTCCGGGATGGACTATTTTCACTTATTCGTTCTCCCCGTAAGGGGCGCGGTGATTTGCCTTCCTGGCCGCCGTGCTGATTGGACTCAGCGCCCCGTCCAGCCCCAGCTTAGCCTCTTCTCCTTCTTTTAGACACTTTTGTTCCCCCCCGTTTCCTCGCTTTTCATACAACCTCCCACAACTTTCTCTGGTCAGCCTCTAATTTCACAGGGTGGATGCTGACCTTCTTCTCATCCAACTATCTCGGATCGGGGCTGAGGGAGGAGGGAAAAAGGATTCCTCACCCCTGAGGTCTATTTTGGGATGCTTTATCTCCTCCCACATCTTCCTTACCTCCTCTTCCTTTCTATTTTCAAACACTATCCACTTTACGCCGTGTCCAAGGTGGAGCCGCCATGCTGATGAACTGCCAGGTTACTAGTTGGGAAGGGTGGTCCGAAATGGCGGCACCTGCCTCTGCCAGGTCTGTACTCACCCTTCGCAGAGTGGGCCACTGCGGGGGTGATAAGCGTTTGATACCCGTAAAAAAAAGAGTCACCATGCCCAATGATGAATACTTAAAAAAAAACAAAATCTCTCCCCATTTCCCCTTTAAGAACTACGGAGCCGCCCTTCGGCAGCTCCACAGAGGAAATGGAGGGTCCCCCTGTGGTTTCCCAGGGAACCATCCATAACTCTTCAACTGGAGAGGAGGCTTACTCCTCTCTAGTGCCTACGGTTGAAGGGGGCTTCCCCTCACCCCCTTCCTTGGAGTCAATATGTGACTCCAGCTCAAATCTGGCAGTCCCGTCTTTGCTTTCACAGGGGACTGCCAGGAAAGCCCGTAGGCAGCCCATAACCGGCCGCTCCCCGTTGAAGCGGCTCGGTAGGGCTAACCTCATTAGGGGGGAGGGAAGAAAAGCCCCATCGGCCGCTTTCCTCTAAAGATCTGATGGCCCAAATATTAAATATAGCAGGGGGGAAGGCCTATGCCCCCCCAAAGAACAGGGACAAGACTGACATGACCTGCGATGTCCTGCGGAGGGGATGGCCAAATGGAGGCCCTCCTGAGATAGACATGCTCCCTGGGACAGCCCAGCCTCCGAATGTGGGGGCTTCCGTGGGGGCAGATTCGGGCTCGTCATCAAACACCGAGCCCAAGCCTGCTCCTGTACGGGGCCATTGCCAGAAGGGTCAGGCTGCTAAGACATCACAAGGAGGGGAGGGATATCCTCTTCCGGCCGGTGCCCACACTACTGCTGAGACCTTTACCATCTCGGGGAAGGACCTTGCAGAGGCCGGCCCATCTAGCCTGAGGGCTCCTGCTGGAGGAGGAGAAAAGCGGCTCCATTCCCCGCCCTCCTCTCCTAAAAAGAAAAATACTAATAAAAAGAAGACAAAAAAGACTCGAATCTCTTCTCCCTCCACGGGGACGGCAGGGGCGGACGAGGACACTACCATCCTTGCACGCGATTAAGCCAAGCGTAACACGTCCGGCCCCGGTGCTCGCCTGAGCAGCGAATCCCAAAATAAGACCAAAAGTGCGCAGAGCGGAGCCTCGATTATGTTGGGGCCCCTCATTCAGAGATTACCTGGCGTTTTCGAACCCGCTGGCTTCAAACCCTTCTTATTTATTCGCTCCACCGATGGCAGCATGTTGGCCAAGGGCAACATGATCCATCAGAGGAAAGCTTTAGCTAATCTGATTGGTAGAGAGCTAAAGGTGACCCGTTTCTCGGACTGGAGCCTTTTGGCGAATGCGCTGGATCCCTCCGAGGCGGCCAAGATAAGTGCTCTTCGAACACTTGATGGCACCCCAGTGAGTGTGACGCCGCACTCTACCATAGAAAATATCACTCTAGAGCTGGCCAACCACGGGGAGGTCAAGGTCGAGCGTGTGATGAGAAAACAGGGAAAGGCCTTGATATCCCACTTACACTCTTCGTCACGTTCGACTGTGACAAGCTCCCTGACTCGATGCGTGCCGGTTGGTACCGCTACCGCGTGAAGGCATTTTTGCCACTACCGGGGATGTGCTATTACTGTCACCACTTCGGCCATACGAATCGCTCATCTAGACATGCAAAGTCCGGGTCACCCGAAGTCTGTGTAAATTGCTCCAAGGTCGCACACGATGAGGTCCAAATCGTGTGTAGCTAAGTGTGTCAATTACGGAGAGCCGCACCAGGCTTCTTCGAAGCAATATGGTGCATATCTCCGTGAGAAAGAAATCCTGGCCGTTCAGGCCCAGGATCGAATCTCATTCCGTGAGGCTAAGGACTTGGTCCTGGCGCGCCCAGGTCTGCCTGGGACGTCTTACGCTTAAATGCTAAGAAAGACACCCTCTGCTCCTCGCCCATCCAGGTCAACAAGCACGGTTGTTTTCGCGCCTATCCGGAGCCCTCCTGCGGGTTCTAGTAACCCGGGCGCTCCCCTGGTAAAGCTGGCGGCACAAAGGGTTCACACCCAGCCCCGGCTAAAACCAGGGCTCCCCCCTCCCCCCAGCGTGACCGTTTAATCTAAGGCGAAACGGCCACGCGCCTGCAATGAGTTGTTAGGCTCATAAGAGGAAACGCCCCAGAAGTTGGTTGCTAGGCCATCTTCCGGGGTTCCTAAAGCTGCCCCCCAAAAGGAGGAGAGCAATAAAGGAGCTTCACCTCCTTCACCCATAACCAGTGGCGAGCGGGGTGGCTCTGAGACGGTGGATCCTCCAAAGGATGGACCACCGCCCCCAATACCCCAACGGTCGCCTAAGGTTTCGAGGCAGATTGAGGAAAAGATTCGCATGGCGAGCCCAACCTTCCCCAATAAGTTCTCGAAGGCGTCCGCGCCTTCGGCGCATCGTCCTGCCAACAACGCACGGAGTTCTGCCTATGGGAAGCGTGAGGCCATTCCCGTGAGGGTCTTCTGTTCGAAGAGGACCCCGCTTTTCCTCCGAGTTAGGCCTAGAGGGCATATTTCTTCAATGCAATTGCCGCGGACTCCGGGCCAATTGAGAGGAGCTGCGGAGGCTCGTCTCGTCCCGTTCCCCGTTAGCAATTTTTCTGCAGGAGACCATGCTAGGCGCGTGGCCCCTGCCCACCCTCTCGGAATATAAAAGTTTAGTGACCCCACCACCACGGGATGGGGGCCAGGTTGGGGGATGCGCGGTTTACACCCGGCATTATGTCTCCGTTCTTCCTTTCACTTTAGATACCTCCTTTCAGGCAGTGGCGGTGCAGCTTCACCTGGATAGGAGGTATGCTGTTATTTCTGCGTACATTCCGACGCTAGCTGACTTCGACCCAGGAAACTTCTGCCGCGTCATGGCACGGTTGCAGATGCCCTTTCTCTAGGCTTGGAGATCTTAACGGCAGGCATCCTCTCTGGGGAGATTACTCAATAAATCTCAGGGGACAAGACCTTGCCGATATGATCAAAGAGCTTGAGATGGGTGCCTTAAATGTGGATGAGTTTACGCATCACTGCCTGAGAACCGCTTCATTTTCTTGCCTTGATCGATCTCTATGCCCTCCGGATGCACAGCCTAATTTTGATTGGAGGGTGGTCGATAACCTCCATGGTAGTGATCACTTTCCCAGTCAAATATTTTCGGGGCGGCTGCCGCCTGAGAGCCTACTTCGGCTGTGCTTGGCGCAGGCACGGTAGACCTCATTTCAGGAAATGACTGAATTCTCTATCTCAGTCGAGGGGTTTAGGTCGGTAGATGAGGCTGTTAAGTTCTTCTCCAAGAACTTCATTGCCGCGGGCCTGACTCCTATTTCCAGAACGTCTGGCCGTTTTGCACGCCCACCACTCTCGTGGTGGTCAGCCGAGTATGAGCCGCCAGCCCTCAAGCAGAAGCGCTATGCCTACATGCAATATAAGCACCGCCCGAACGATTTTACTCTCGGTAAATTTCGTCGGGCTAGGGCTAGGTTTCGGTATATTTCGAAGCACGCCCGTGATCTCGCGGAAGGCCGCCGATTGGATTTTACATCCAGCGGCGGAAAACCCTTCAACAACAGGTTTACTGTGAGTGAGTTGCGTTCCGCTCTTGCTTCGTGCACGTTCACCGCCCGTGGTACGGACGATGTTCCGTACTCCAGCTCTGACACCTGGGTGAGTAAGGCATGGCCTTTCTGTTAGCTAGGTTCAACAGGATCTGGGTAGAGGGTAACCTCCCAGATTCCTGGCGAATCGCTACTGTGCTAGCTTTTCGCAAACTGGGGAGATATCATTCTACCCCGGCAGGTTTCCGCCTAATTTCTCTAACCTCCTGCGTGTGCAAGTTGATGAAGAAATTGGTAAATGTTATATTTGCCTTTTTTCAGGATAGCAGAGGCCATTAGTGCTTTGCGCATTGCGGCTTCCTCAAGTTTCATTCCACTTCGAATGCTCTGCTTCGACTGGAAAATGATGCTGAGAGGCCTTTCTTCGTAGACAGCACTTCCCCACGGTGTTTTTTGATCTGGAGAAGGCTTATGATACCGCATGGCGATACGTTATCATTAAAACCCTCTACACGATGCAGGCGAAGGGACGACTCCCGGTCTTTATATCTGAACTTTTACGAGATCGCCGATTCCGCATACTGGTGGGGGAGCCCTCTGTGGTCCAAAGGAGCAGGGAGAGGGTGTCCCGCAGGGAAGTGTCCTCAGCGTTACACTCTTTGCCTTGAGCATCAACGGCATTGCCTCGGTGCTGCCAGAAGATGTTCTTGCTACGCTCTACGTAGACGACATTTCGATCTCTTTTGGCGCGGTCCAGATGCCAACTTTGAAGCGTCGACTCCAACAGGCATTGAACCGCGTCTGTCGCTACGGCGAAGCGCACAGGTTTCGATTTTCTTTGGCCAAGACTAAGGTGGTGCATTTCTGCCGCCATCCACGGCTCCACCTCGACCCAGATTTGTTTCTTCATGGGGTGTGCCTGGAAGTGGTTAAATTGAACTGTTTTTTTGGTCTTGTATTTGACCGACGCCTCACCTGGAATGCTCATATTCGCAGCCTTAGGGTCTCTTGTACCCGCGCCATGGATATTGTTCGTTCCGTGACATTCAGCGTTTAAGGCGCTGATAGGGCTACTGCCTTACTATTTTATCGATCCTTTGTCCGTTTAAAGCTCGACTACAGATGTGAGTTTTATGCATCCGCAGGGGAACGTCTATTGGCGACCGGTGCCTTCCGCACTTCCCCTATTGAGAGCCTGCTTTTTGATGCTGGAGAGATGCCACTATCTATGCGCGGTGCACAATGCATTACCTGCCTGAACGCACGAGCGCAGCGTCTCCCTTTGTCGCCAATGGCTCTCAAAGCATCCGCAGCTGATCTCGACGGTGCCTATGCCACCGAGAGACGCAAGTCATACCCTAAGACCTTTGGGTTTAGGGCTAGGAAACTCCTTAGAGAGCTAGGTATAGCTCTCGAGCCGGTGGCGCCCATGGTTAAGCCCTTGACGCCACCCTGGAGGGTACAACCGTTGGCTATTTGTCGCCACGCCTCTGCTCCCAAAGCTTGTACAGCGCCGGGAGTATTGCGTTCAACCTTTTTGGAGCAAATCTGGTGTCACGCTGAAACCGTGCCAGTGTATACAGATGGCTCTAAGTCTGAAGAGGGGGTCGGTTTCCACGCCGTATCCCCTTTGTTTGAAGTCAGTGGGGCTCTTCCGGGCGCTGCGTCTGTCTTCACGGCTAAGTTGGTGGCAATACACCACTCAGTACGGCAGATTACGCGACGTGCCCGTTTCGGAGACCGGATCGTGATTTATAGTGACTCACAAAGCGCCCCGAGTGCTCTCAGTGCATTGGAATCTCCATACCCTCTGGTTTGCGGTATCTGTGATGCCACGGTTTTACTGAGCCGGGCGGATGTCGAGATTATCTTCTGCTGGGTTCCTGGACATGTAGGAATTGCAGAAAATGAGCACGCCGACGAGGGCGCCAAAGAGCCCGCGAGGACTCTGCGACCGGACCAGCGTTTCGCTTTTCCACAAAGATACTACATGGCAGGAATACGGGCAGATCTTCGGACTGCTTGGCAAAGAAGATGGGAGACGGTCCAGGGGAACTTAAAGTTGCGTGCCATTGCGCTGCGACTGTTCATATGGACCTATCCCCCCAATACCGAAACGGCTTCAGGTCGCTTTCTGTCGTCTCCGAATCGGGCACACTCGTGTGACGCATCGCCATTTGATGGAGCACTCGCCTGCGCCCTATTGTGACGACTGCGTCGTCCCCCAGACTGTTCGGTACATTCAGTCTGGGTGATCTTCGCGCACGTTACCTGTCCCGGTAACGGGATGGGCAGGGTCGCTACCGCCTGTCCGTTGTACTCGGGATGAGTTCGTGCACACTGACTTATGGACTTTGAAACTTTTTGGAGGAGGCCGGCCTTCTCCCCCTTATTTAATGTTTGACTATGGATCGCATGCTTCTTCGCCGGGGGACGGCCCGCCTTCCTCCGGCGATTGAGCTCGCTTTATATTTTTTCAATTTGTTTTTTTTTTGTTTTTTTTCTGTTTGTATTTTTTTTAATTTCTTTTATTTGGTTTTTAATATAGCCTAGATTTAGGCTAGGATAAGTACGGCGACTTATGCCCTATAAGGCAGTCGCCAGATTAGATATTAAATAAAAAAAATCATTTGTTCGTCAGTTGTTTTTTCCCCCTTAAACGATTGTCTTTGTCCGTCGGTTCGTTTGAATGACGTCACATTTCTCCTTTTATTAACTGTTTCTCTATTTCATTGTTCTTCTGCCCCTGTTGATGTAAACACGAAAGCGCTTTGGCTTATTCTATGTATTATTTTCCTTTGGTCTATTTCAAGTATCTTAGATCACGTTTTGTTGCGATTATTTATATATATATATATATATATATATATATATATATATATATATATATATATATATATATATATATATATATATATATATATATATATATATATATATATATAAATATATATATATATATAAATATATAAATAAATATATAAATATATATATAAATATATATATATATATATTGTGTTTGTGTTCTGGCTAAATTTGACATTCTGTATACGCGAAAATCCCGCAATATCTCACCCCAAAATAAATAACTTTTGAAAAAATGAAAAAAATAACTTGATTATGGCTTGGAGATAACAAGATACTCAAAGCAGCCGCCCTCAGCTTCCACCACGACCTCAAGACGTCTCCAGAACATGGTGTTTGCGTTCTTCACTGTCCACATGGGAAGCCCTTCGAACACCTCCACTAGCTAAACTTGGGGTTGCAGACAGAGGGCTTGGTGTCTTTCTCAACCGTGTTTCACACATAGCAATCTAGGAGATTAAAATAAAGGGATTTAAGAGGACAGAAAGTGGGGCTGGTGAAGTGATATAAATTCTCCGACTACCAGTTCTGAATCTTTTTCGGAGGTATAACCTTCCATCCTGGGCTTAACTACCATTTACAGTAGCTTCTGATAGCTTTCTTAATATAGTCTTAGACTCTGCTAAAACATATAGGGAGGCATGGCATCACTCTCAACCCAGAAACCTCAACTAAGCATCAGATTTTGGGTTTTCTTAGGTTGACATCAAGAGAAGAGGCTGAAAAAAAGATGGATTCATATTTTGCATGAAAACATTTTACAAGTGTGGCATTTATAAGCTTGTTCAACAATCGAATGAGGTTCTAGACAACAAAAGACGTTATATTTAAATATTTCCATTATCCTAAATTTTTATCATTTTTAATAATATATACCCCAAAATCGGACAATACTTTTGTTCAAACCTGATACCTGATATATAAATATATATATATATATATATATATATATATATATATATATATATATATATATATATATATATATATATATATATATATATATATATATATATATATATATATATATATATATATATATATATATATATATATATATATATATATATATATATATATATATATATATATATATATATATATATACAGAAGGAAGAGAGAAGAGATCCTACTGGAGATGACCCCGAGAAAACCAAAAAGAAAAAACACGTCACCCGGCAAGGAATCGAACCTCAGACCTCTGGTTATCTAAACCAGTGCTCTACTGACTAAGCTAACGGGACCAATAACTCCTAAAACATATTTAATTAATCCAACTTTTTCGTTCGCACCTACAAAGACCACCGACCAAATGAAAACTGTGTGTGTAGGCTTGAGAGGATGAAAACGGAAATGCACGGATCCCTTCCTTGTGCGACCGAAAGCTATCGGCCTGTGTGGCTGGCACGCAAACTAACTCTCTCTCTCTCTCTATATATATATATATATATATATATATATATATATATATATATATATATATATATATATATATATATATATATATATATATATATACATATATATATATATATATATATATATATATATATATATATATATATATATATATATATATATATATATATATATAAATGTATATATCTCTCAAAGTATCACGAGAGAATGATGAAAATGAATCCATTAAACCACATTGAAAGAGAAAACGGAATAATTTTTCGTTGCAGTAATATTTTTATTACCTTTTTTCGAAAAATCCGTGCAGGGAAGCGATTCGAACCAGGCGCACTGAGGCAGCGAGCACCGCTTTGATCACAGTTAAAAGTATGCTTTTATTAGCATATTTTTTTTTTAAGTAATTGTAATATTGTCTCTAGTAATGTTTTGGAGTATTATAAGAATGATTTAGGTTCAGATTTCTTTGAGTTTATCTTATATTACTTTAAATTTTGTACGTTCTCTATGAAAATTTTCCTGTTATAGAGAATTCAATGGATCTCAGGTTTTGTTCCATTTGCTTTTACCAATTCTATCTTATATCTTATACTCTAATCTCTTTTTGAAGAAGATGAATTCATATTTTCTCTAAAATTTATTACTCATTTTCGATGTTTTTTTCTTGGTCTCTTGTGAATTTGCCTAACGAGCGGTACCGATCGGCTATCGTGTCTTTGCTCTTCATTCTCTGCATTGATGTCCACTACTATTTTCCTTATCAGAGGAAGAGCTTGTTAGTACATAGGTTTGTAATACATCTAAGGAATACCTATTTAATATTTTAGATTTCTATATCGCATATACCTATAATTTCTGTTAAGAAAAGTGTGATTTAATATGTTTTAATAATACATTTTTGATAGTGTTTTCATTCTATTTGTATTATATTTTCTATTCCATTATATCCATTTACTTTTAATTATCGAAATGAATTTCCCCTTAACCTATTTGAATTAATGAGATCTTCCTGCACGTACATTCTTGAGTTATACATAGATTTCCTCAACTTCTTTAATTTGGGAATTATTAATACAGTACAATTTTGAAACTCTATTAATCTTCGCATCCATCTATCTCGTATGTCAAATAGATCAATTAAAATTTATCTGTTTTGTGAATTTAAAGTGAGGAAGAATTTTTTTATTGTCCCCTAAAGTTTGCCCATTAATAGAAAAGGTGAAGTAGAAGCAAATAAGGAAGGAGAATATAGGAAAAGTGTATTATTTCGGGGCATATGATCGTAACTCGGCATGATAGAAGAGTATATCGTCATGTAACTAGCCTCACTTGATTATTAACTAATCCCGTTTTCCCCTACCTATTGGGGAAATGATGACTCTCTTTTTTTTCTATTTGTTTTTTATCACAAAGTCATTTCTCACTTTCCCTCTTACGATCAATTTTTCATGGTATATATTTATCCGTCCACAACTTATGTTTTTTCTCTCTTATGTTTAGGTTAGGTTAGGTTAGGTTAGGTATAAATCTGTGGACTTAAAGCTTAAACACTCTAGGGGTGTCATCGATTTAATTATTTTTTTATTCAAAATATTATATTATTTGATTTGTAATATTTGCCAATAAAATATATCATAAACTGTATCTATCTAATATCATTGTCATCTATTTAATAAGTTAAAGATAAGAGAGAATATAATCTTCCATGAGGTCAATTGCATGTGGCAATTGCTATCGACGGCTAAAAAAATGAAGAATCTTATCATTACTTACTAATTCTTTGAGAAGGGGTGATCTCTTCCAACCCAGGACTAATTTAAATGATTAAGGGATCTTAGACCATTGGAAAAATGTATAAAACACCCTATGTAATCATTCATATGATCAATGTAATTAGACATTTGTGGTAAATAAATTTATTATTTACATACATTATATATTTATTCCTTTTTTAATTATTTTAATAATTAGTTGGGCCGCCTTTTGCTTTAATTACAGCCAATATACTTCGTGTTATGGATTTTGCCAAATTTTCACAAATTTCTGAAGTTATCTTTCCGCACTCAGCTTGTAATTTTTCATAGTGTTCTGGTTTAGTTGTACTTGTGGTACTTTTATTGCTTTACAAGCACGTCTCACAGGTGTTCTTTTGGAAATAAGTATGGGCTATGTTTTGGCTGATCAATAAGGGTTATCTCCATTTCTCTAAACCATTTTTTGGTGTGGTTAGATGTATAGCATGGGGAATTGTCCTACTAAAATATACGTCCATTTTGTGATATTGTGGGATGCAATTTCTAGAGAGATGGTTCTAACACTTGTGACAAAATGGTGACGTAAGTTGTGGCGTTCATTCTTCTGTTGCATAAAACATCTAACTTTGCTCTGATGAAGACATTCAGCCCCATAGCATGCTTCACAGTTGGTACAATAATAGCAGGTCTCACAAAGGTTTCCCCAGAAATGATGTAAATCTGCAAAATTGTTCTCAAATTTAAAATTTTAAATAATTTTCTTTCATGAGATATCTAAATTGAATTACATAATTTACTTATAAGACAACAATACAATAGTCTTTCTTGCATACCTGATAATTGCTTGTACTTGACTACATACCTTCAGATCATTGTTCATGGGTCCATAGTTTGTTATCTTTGTCCCACTGGAAACGTTTTTTTTTTTGCTGACTTAAGATATCCACGGCTTAATTCACGCGTTGCATTCTTTTATCTTTGATGTTTAAGTCTACTTATAACTGTTTTCGGGGATATTTTTTAAATTGAAACTTCATTGAACTCCCCAGCAAGTTCCTAGGATGTTTTCCTGCGATTCTGTAGTGAAGTTCGAATGATAGTTGTCTTCTCTAGGTGTTTTATGATGTTTTATTTCACGTCTCTTCGTTTATACAAAGCTCTGGGGCTCTTCATATGGTTTCACGGTGGTTTAACAAGCTTATCTTGAACATTTTATAATTTTAGCAACTACTATTTGCGATAACCCTCGGCTTAGGAGAAGTTGGATATTTGCTCTGTGCTTCTGTAAGTTTTGTAGTATTAATAATTTTACTTATTTAAAATGATTTTGAATAGACGATAGTTATAAATTTAAGCTAACACATAAAAAATATTGGTTAAATTCTGATTTTAGAAAACATATCATTTTATTAATTACTAAGTAATTCAAACCTAGGTACCAATTAATCAAACATATTAGCCAACTACACATTATTATCATACATATTAATGAATAAAATGATAAATTCTAAAAATATTGATTAAATATGTTAAATATATAAATCTTTATACTTTTGGGCAAGGGTGTATATAAATAAATATATGATCGCTTAAGCACTTATAGAATATTATTCATGTTTAGTTGGTTATTCGAGTTTGCCACTCAAATCTCTTTCATATGAAGACGACTTCAATTAAATTGGCTCTCCATAAAACAATTTGTTTGCAGGAGTATCTTGATTGTGGATCTTAAGTTGCCTGAAGTCTTACTCAAAATCTACTTGGTTTACATTATTTTGTTTATATGACTGGGGAAGGGTCGCTCTGGAGCAGCCAAATCACAAACAGAGAAAATGATATTTGCTTGAGAGTTGACACCAACATTTACTTCACTGCACGTTGTAAAAAATATAGTCACTTCCCACCCCCCTGTACATTTCTAGATTGATTAGTGTTGTAATAATGTGGAATTAACTTGTTTATTGCAATTATCATACCTTCGTGCAACCCCCCGCTGGGGATTTCCCCGTTAAGACTCTTTCAACTGCTATTTAGAAGAGCGCTACACCCTTTCTCTCTGTCTCATTACACCATGAAGACTCAAACTAGATTGAGACTACCAGGGCTTTATTATTTTCCCCCACTTTCTTTTCAAGCGTCTTCTCACAGATTTGCTTAGCCGCTAGCTAATTTCAAAAGATAGTCGCCGACCAGCTTTTCTTCAGTCATCCATGGTCCTTTTTAGGAGGGCGGGTTAGACTGGTTCACCTCTCACTATTGACTCCGGTTGAAGTGATGAGTTTAATCAAATCTATATTCTCCCCACCCTTTTCACCTCCTACTGCCTTTCCTTCACCAATATTTTTATTATCTATCCTTATACGCACCCGCAGTGTCGTTAGGTTAGTTAGGGTAGGAGGATCTGCGTTTAAAACTTTTTCACACATTTTTACTTCCACTTCCATTACAGATCTCTCCTTACATTCTTTATGTGTATTTCTCTTATTCAAATGAACAATAGAGTTGGGTGTCCTCTCTTGCTTAGTAGTATGCGTCTTGTAGACATTTATCTTCGTTCTCCTCTCACTATACGAACTTCTAAAACCCTTTCCTGCAAATATACTTCTGTTTGTTTTCGTTTGTTATCAGTTTTATCTATCTTTTGTATTTTGAAAAGGCTGTTGCAGATCATCATCTCACTCCTGGTAAGCTTTGGCAACCTATCCACCAACACAATGTTGTTCTTGCCTCTAACAGTTAAATGTAGTTCGTACACCAATCTCCCCATCTGATTATTTTCTCTTATTCAAAGCTAACATTTAATTGCCTCGCGTCTGGGCTTCAGTCGAGGCTTAATTACGAGGCGAAAAAATCTCGTGACTTTGGCTCAGCAGAGTTGAATCGAAAGCTCTGTCGAAAACATCTTGAATTAATTCAACCTTTCTAATCTTAATCCAAAATGCTTTATTGCAATTTTAATTAACGCCACGTTATCCTTTTCATCGACAAATATGTTTCAGTTATGCAGGAATCAGATAAAACTAATACTTAACCATGTGCCAACACATCTAGTTTATTGTTCAATACTTTTCATGTTTTACTTAAATTATTGCCAATTATGGGAAATATGTATTTTAAGCACAAGATTGTATGATTATGCAAAGGGGTTAAAGGGGTTGGATTCGCTTTAGATTCATAGTTCATTGAAGAACTGATAAAAATGATCTAATATTTTATTATATATATATATATATATATATATTTTATATGTATATATATATTTATACACATGTCTGTGTGTTTGTATTTGTACATAAGCTGTATAACAAATTAATATGATTTAGACCATTTATGAAGTTGCTGAGGTTATAAATAATCTCCCAGTGTAGTAAGAGAGTAACAAAAGGAAAGCGAAACAAAACAAGCTTAGCTGGTAGTAACATCTCAGTCTCCAAATTAGTTTGTTAATCATGCATGTAAACTAAGTTGTAGTATAGTAGTCTGAAATCAGCCTATAAAACAAGTTCGGTACACATAGAATTGACGCCAAGCTATATATAGCCAATGATGTGCACGGGGCAAAGCAACCAACCATTGCAAATTCGAGAAATGTGCACGCCACCGCTAACGTAATGAACAGCCAGGGAAGGCATTCAAATTCGCTCATTACGGTAATCTAAATTTATTCATAAAGTTAAACAATAAAACCTTCCCACTTTTTAGACTCACTCCGGCCAGAGGAGTAGTTTTCAATCAATGTTTTCGATAATTGATCATGTCAGTAAAATTAAAGTTTGCATATCTTCATGAGCTTAAAAATAGATATGCGACTATACACATATGTTTTAAAACAAATTTGTAAGCTTCAATACATAAGATAGTGCCTTGATTAAGTTTTACCTTTAGATTTAGTGAGATAATTTTGTACATAATCACATTTTTTCTTCAGTCAAGATAGCATGACCAAATTTAATTTTTCTTAGGCCTTTTAAATTAACATTAAATGCCATTGTATTGCATAAAATGGCTGTATTTGATCAATTTGGCTCATGAGTGATAGTATTTCTGCATTTCTTTTTCCACAAATAGCATACAAGGGGGGTATGTGCCTTCATATAGACATATTTCCTGTAAAGATATATTTAGAGAAGTAGATGCATCCTTAGAGAAAACTCTAAGGACCCAATTGAATATTGATTTTAGATAACTTTGGAAGTCTTCAAATGAAGATATGAACAGGGTAAAAAAAAGTGATGGAATTTAGAACATAAACCTTTCTCGAAGACATTTTGATAGAATGAAGAAAATACCCATCTTAAAAGATTATAGTCGCAACCGCCCATTTTAATGCCTATGTTGCTAAGCATTCAACACTATAAATTACATTGATCAACATTTGTATTCGTTTATCGCCTAAAACTAATGCCAGCAGTAATTCATCCATTAATGCAGTCAAAGGGTCAAGGTGGTTATCTAGATATCGAGGCAATAATGAAATTGTCTTTATTCGATTCGATTGATATAAAAATGATAATGATTACCAGGTGATTTGGTGCCTAAAACGAAAGATAAAACTGTGGCGCACGATTTAGTAGACTCCTGTTTGCTTGAAATGTCGCATTTTAAAGGGATTTACAGACATTTAAAGAAATCAAACCAAGTAGTAAACATAGTAGTATATAGCAGGATCACAAGGAATACTTGAATTCATATGAGTTTCGAATTAAGAACCACTTAACCTCTAAGATAGACGACCAAAAGTATTTGGTAGCGTAGTTCGATGTTACCTTGGACATCTCATGTGTTATTTGATTTAAAAGTTTCCGAGATTAATGGCTTGATTCAAACCACGACCAGTCCATTATTGGGGCAGATGGAGTAAATGTAATTTATGTGGCCTCTCCTTTACTTCACTTGAATTATTTTCTGGACTCGGGGCTAGGAGCTAGGGGATAGGGGATCGAAAATGAAATGCAATTTATCAGTTGAAACCTTAATGAGCGTTTAATTTACTTCTCCCGGAGACAAGCCAGACTAAACGATCATTAAGACGAAAGTAAATCTAAATCTAAAAACAATACCTCCAACGAAGACATCGCTAGTAAATAGCGGGCATACATAGGTGCGATCGTTAGTTTACTTAAGAATTCTCATTAATTTATCAGTATAAATAATCGGCCTTTCTGCTTTGTTTCGTTTTCTAAATCGAATTTTACGCAAACGTGAATTCAATTTTAAAGTTAAAATTAATTGATTTTTCACACCAATATGAAATCATTCAAACTGATTTTCTATTATTCCAATGATAATTAACCAAAAAACAAAACCTTAACAGAAAAAAAAACCCGACTACAGTTTGTCGACGAAATTAAGAAAATATCGAGAAAAAACAACCATCTATAAATTGGTATAATCATACCTAAATAGAACGCGGTATAATGGAATAATTTTCATCTATCAAGTCTTGATGCATCAAGATGTTTATATATTCGCTTTTAAACACCTTAAAGAAGAACAAACCTGTACATCTTTAGGTGCAAATAGGCCCCCAAACACCCACCCTGCTTATTCACTCCCTCGTCCTTCAGATCGACAGCACTGCGTTCTAACATCTCGTTCAGGCAGGCTCCATCCACTGTTCAGATAGCCTCACCTCACTCGTCACAAACATTCGTCATGGGCATCCATCCTAAATCAAAATTGATATCATTTGTTTTTGTACTCAATAATTTGACAGATCCAAAACATACAGAACAGGACAACTAAACCTCATCCAAGATATAGACTGAGGATTCAGTTGACTGAATATTCTGTGCTATTGAAGGTGTGGAAAATTCATCCATAACTTGCAATCCGGTTACTTACCCAGCAACCAAGTATAAAGGTACACTACTCTACATCAGCCACGAAACATCTGCTGTTTACAACAATGTCAACTTTACCTTGTCTGACTTGGGTAAACAATACAATGATATACTATAATTTTTTACTATCATAATTATAGTCAGACAAATAATAATGATAATGGGTATCATAAAAGTAGTATGATTGATAACTTAAGGCAAATCTTGTTAAAGTATTATTACTTCGTTCCCTACCGCATCCTTCAAGAGTGTTCTGGACAATAATATCGTTAATTTCCAGGAATATTGGAGAAATTTCCACAATTAAGGAAACGATAAAATCCTCTTTGATCGGGAAACAAAATCCTATCAAATTACAAAATAGATAATTATTTATCATAAATCACATATCATTTATTATTTAAAGAGAGAAATTCGCGACATTTTCAAATAGCGATTTTAATTTTCCGCCATCTGTAAAGAAAATCTTTGTCATTTTAGCGATTTTATTATTAAAAAAAGGTAAACACTAGTGCGGGAATGTCTTCAATAAAATAATTCAAAAGATTATTGTTTAATTGACAAAGGGGAGTGGCAATGTGTGGTAAGTAAAAACTCGCGAAACTTAAAGAGGAGATTACTTGGAACAATGAAGAAGGTAACGGGGGACTTTCAGAAACCACTTCCAGGTTTCCAAATTGCAATGCTTGTGCCAGGGACAAGGTCATTTTATTGAACGTTGGAAGTCATCCTTAAGGCTTACCCTTACAGTACGAGTTGAATAGCATTTCATCATCATCATCCTAAACAATTCTACCACACAGTTGAGTCGGCGCTCGTTAAGGCCACTAAAACACGACAATCCATCTCCTTTCAAACCTTTTTGACTTATCAAGCAGAAGTTCACTGAAGATTTTTAATCTAAGCCACCTTAGTAATTAGGTGCTATGTGCTGTATGCGATGCCTGGAATAAAATCTACACTAACCTTCGGCACGAGTCATAAAAGATGACTAAACCGAGATATGGGCCCGATGGCCTGGGAAGCCTCACAACACAAAATTTTGTTGCAGCTAAATCAAATCGTAATGACTTTTATTCAACCTCTTAAAATGCGATGGTATGAAAAACACTAATCTCTGAACTTGGAGTAAAAGTTCATATCTCAAAATATTCCTGCCCTAAGGTGAGAATGATCAATTGATTTAATTTTATGATATCAAGAGGAAAGATGCAGGTCATTAGCGTAACCTTATACATCGTTTGCCAAAGAACGGCAAAGTATAAACAAATAAACTAATAATAAATCAAAAAAAGAACTAAAGCTAAAAGAGCCAAATAAATTAAGAAAAAATTCCAACAAATTAAAATAAATTAAAAATAAAGACCTAAAAAGTCAAATAAATTAAGATTAAAATAAAAAAAAGAGAGCCTAAGAGAATAAGGAATATAAAACACCTTGACAAATTACGACTGTCCAAAACTGCTAGGAATAAAATAAACTAGAAAGAACCCTCATAGAACTACTCGGTGAGATGTAAAGCACAGTGAAGATAAGCTGTCTATAAAACTGGTCTGAGAGTGAAAATATATATTTTTTTACATTTTAGTGTTTCCTATCAGCGAACGTATGGAAACATTTTTATTTAATCGCCTAGACCACCTTCAAGTTTAGCCAGAATATCAGTGCAATCAGCTGAGACTCATTGCAAACCGGAAAAACGAGATACGAGCGCTAATTGGTCTGCTGTGTTGTGGCTCAATAATTATAAATGTTACTATTCACCCTTAAAACAGGAACGCTGTTTCTAATTCTGAAACGACGAGAAGAAGATAACGTTCCTACTTCGCCTCATTTACGCGAGCACAAAGAATGAGATTCCCAGAGTTCCTTTTAAAATCGCATAAATTTAAAATATATTTAAAGAAATCAAGAAATCATCCAGAAACATATTTTGATAATAGGTATACAAATTGATCCTCGCTTTTATGACCAACCACATATATATATATATATATATATATATATATATATATATATATATATATATATATATATATATATATATATATATATATATATATATATATATATATATATATATATATATATATATATATATATATATATATATATATATATATATATATATATATATATGTGTGTGTGTGCATATATTTCTATATGGGACATGCTTCGGTAACGTCAATATTTTGTGACAAATTTCTTGTATTTCCATTATAGTCTAATGATGAACAGAGGAAATTTTAGAAAGGTCCAAATATATACATGTTCGGCATACTGGACCTGGCTTAGATTTTCATAAACACACACACATACGCATATATATATATATATATATATATATATATATATATATATATATATATATATATATATATATATATATATATATATATATATATATATATATATATATATATATATATATATATATATGTGTGTGTGTGCGTGTGTGTGTGCGTGCGTGTATGTGTGTTACTTAATGAGCTAATATTTAATCGCCCTTGTAAATCTCTAATTGGTTTGGTAAAAGTGAAGGCTGTTAGAGATAACTTCAAATATAAGAGTGATTCCCAGATGAGGTTCTGCTTGGATATTAGATGATAAAAATAAATTTTTCGATTACCGAAGTACAACAAAACGCATTACACTAAAATAATGCTGAAACTAGGAAATTTCTCGAGCTTATTATATTTTATTAACAATTTAAGTATGCTCGAATATGCGACCATAAATACATGTAGGTTTGGATACTATTTGACGGGCATGGAGTTAACAAGGGCCTTATTAAAAATAAAATATCTACATATTGCTTGTAAATCCAATTAACCCTAGGTTACACATTACAATTTATAATAAACTTGCAATATTATATCGTCCTCAAAATTGCTCCATTGGGTAAATTGGAGGGGTTTGTATTCAGGTGCACGAGAATCAATCTGCATAAGTATGTGCAATTTTCGTCATGTGTATCTATGTAGGGGCATACAGATGATTAGGAGCAAATCCTTTTGTGGCTCTTTCCTCTCTCTGCACTTTAATTTCAATAGCCAAATGATTTTCTTAGACGGCTAATCAGCAAGGGAACAAGTGGGCAGCCCACGCTGTCTGACAAGGTCACTCTTGCAGGAGTCCCGAATCGATTTCAGCGAAGAGGACCCCACATGGTGACGGATAATTAACAGACAAACACTCTCGGCGAATATTGGGTCAGTTCTTCGCTACGAAGTGATTCATCACATTCACAAGTGAAAGATTCGACCAATGAATCTTGATGAATTCTGATGAATCCTGATGAAGACGAATTCTTGATTTGGTTGGTGTGCGGTGGTGAGCGAGTGGTTCAAATGAAACGAGAAATTCCTAGGGGCGTGCCAAAGAGCTTTTATGAGCTAGAGAGATGGGCCGAGGTGAGTAAGGGAGAAGAAAGTGGCGATTTTTTCTCTGAATGCGTTGTAGTTGAGACAAGGATGCAGGTAGAAAAACTGTTACTTTAATCATTCTAGAATTAAAGACGAATTAAATGATAATTAAAATTTGGAACGAGAAAAAGCCCCTAAATTTTATAGAAAAGTGAAAGATGAAAGAGAGAATAAAACAAATAAAAACGAGTATTTATTCCTTTTAGTCCTGATACTGTTTTAATGACATTAAGAGGAAATACCCTTCAAATACGAAACTAAATTAAAGAAAATAACTGATGAGAAGGGAAGAAGGGACAGCGAATGGATCAAAATAAGACTAAAAATGAACTAAAGTGATCTATGGATGAGAAGAGAAATTCCTTATCAAGATTTCTGGAATGATTTTTTTTTTCAATGGCACAGAACCTTCGAAGGGAGAAACGCAAATCAATCGACGATGGGAAGATAGCGTGGAATAGTAATCACAAAGGCAATCCCTCACACACTGAAAAGGTTTCTTCATTAACTCTCTACCAGATTACAGCCGAAGCATTTTTAACTATATTCCAATCTTTCTCTAAGGCCTCCTTTTCCTAACTTGGTGAGTCGACTAATCTTGCAATCCTATTACTATAATAGCGTATTGGCTCTTTCTCTAATGCTGATGTATGTTTGTTAACGTGTTTAGGAACATTATGTATAATTTACGCTTCGGTGTGTATATGTATGAAGAAATGCATATGTAACATCGTTCGTGTATGCAAAACCATCACGTAATATACATCTATTCCAATAACCATGTCACTCGGGATAGTTAAAAAGGGTTTTATATACTTTGCGAGTTGAATACCTCGAAGCATTCTTTTGTCCGTCAAGACTCCCAAGAGGATAACAATAACATTGGATGAGGGTATTTTGACGCCAGTCTTCATTCAAATCCTAATTGGACTTAATAGTTTGAAGGTATTCAAGCATCAAACATTTACTCCTGTATAACCTCTATCAATTGTGTATTACTTTTTAATGCCCGGTTATAAAAATTTTTGCCCAGAGCATTAAAATATAAGAAAAATATTTAATTATGACAGTTTTGATGCTTCTGTTTGAGAGACTGATTTCTCTGACCTGAGAGCCTCTATGCTTCGAGCTAAGAGCGAGCTTATATACATACCAGAAGGGAGTCTGCAATTTAAACAATTTTCTGACTGAACTTTGAATGCTGCACAAAGTATTTATACTTATTTACCAATAAGAGAGCGATGAAATAAGTTTTATATATAATTATTTATTTCTCCTGAGTAAGATATGCTTCAATTTAAAAGTAGAGTGTCAACGCAAAAAAAATAGAACAAAAAGATATTGTATATTAGAAGATATACGAAGCCCAAATGTGATCAGGCCACGAATTAGAGGCATGGTATTGTATGAAATCATATTTATGATTAATATAGTTATATTATCTTTTACATTATTTATATACGAGTATACCCAATGTGTACTTTTAGGTCCTATTAAGATTTTAGAAAAAGGGATATATTCATTTTTCAGTTTTATATGTTTCAAAATGAGAGAGGGACAATTAAGCGCAACGTAAAAGTGCTTACAACAGTAGTTAGCAACGAATTAACACAAGCCCTTGATTCGGATCTTACTCAAGAGAAGAAACTTTTCAGAAGCGATTATAGTAGATTTGCATGATCATGTGCTGTCTGTTCATCTATTATGGCAGTGAATTAATGAATGAAAAATATTTTATGCGTGGTTTATAGACTATCAAAATCTTCGATTTCCTCAATTCATATTCAGAGGTAATTGCGCTCCAGAAACAAGGCAATAACGAATCTTGCATTGACATATTCCTAACATGTAGATTAATGCATCATTTTTATTTATGCTGCACTTAATCATTAGAAAAATACGAATTAGAGAATAAGTGATTGAACGGGACCCCCTTTTTCCAATACTTAAGGAGATTTATGGGAGACTTGACCGGGAACAAAATGGAATTAGAAAAAATGTAAGATATTTTAACTATTTTCTCTTTGCTGACAATATCATGCGTTTCTATTTAAGTGTAAAATAATTCCGGGCAATGATAACAGATTTATCTGAAGTCAGTCTCATTCGACAACTGAAAGAAATAGAAAAATTAGAATTTCTATGAAACTCTTGGGGTAACTGTAAAGAATATGTCTATTTAGAAAAATTTGTGTTTCCTACGGAATTTCTAACCAATAAAGATCCTCTTATCCATTCAAAGCTAGTTGAAGAAACAGGGGATAAGGTTGTTAGAGGTAAGAGAAAGGTAAAGTAAAAAGAGGATATGACTAAAGAATTAGTTTTACAACACTTATTTCTGTAACTTCATATTTTAAAGTAATAGTTACCGATCCTTTTCTTAAACCATAGGTACGAGTATACCAGGATTTCCTAGGCATACCAAATCTGTGTTATTTTTTAAGAAACCTTTTTGGTGCTATCGCAGTGTACAAATCTTTTGCTTATTAGGTTGAAACCGAAATTTTAGTGGTCCCTTGGTTAAACTTTTAGGGTATTTTAAAGATTTTACTAGGTTGTCCGTATGTAAAGTTGCCGATCTTCCATTTTAAGTAAACTGAGGTACCTCCGTCTTTTTCTGACGATCTATTTCTAAGTTCAGGGAATAATTTCATATATGGAGACCATAATTGTAAAGAATATTCCAAATGAAGTCATAAAAACTCTTTATATATGGGAATAATTTTCTCTTTCGATTTAAACACAAAATATGTAATAGCGAGGTAACCTAGGATCCTATTCGCATTTTGCAAAGGTAGAGGACATAGTTGGATCACTCAAAATTGATTCACCAAAATTCTTCCCCATGTTGATGATTTTGTTTAAAATTTGAGCATCAATATTGCAATCTCTGTTCTGAGATTATCATGATCAATGTGCATTACCTTACCTTATTCCACATTGAATTGCATCTACCATCATTCCGACCATTTGAATACTCTAAGAAGTCTTTTTGTAAGTTTCGCCATAGTACCTTAAGTTGGCGTCATCAGCAAATTTGAAATTAGGCAAAATAAATTCGTGTCAAGAAAGTTTATATTAATTTAAATACAATGTTCTGTGAACAGATATCCGAGGAACGCGGCTAGTGACCGATATCCATGATAATGATCTATTTCCATTTCTAATGACATCAAGTCTCTGCCTACTAGTCAATACATTTTAGTACGTTACCCATTAATCCGTGTGCTTTTAGCTTTATTAACTGTTTTATGTGGGACTGGGCCAAAATCCTTTTAAAAATTGAGATAAACCACATATGCATCTCTATCTAATACGAACCTTGTGAACTTTTTATGAAAATTTCAGGCATAAAAGTCAAGCATAAGCATCTATGTCTTAAACCGGTCTGTAGATTATTATGATACTTATTTACCTCCAGATGTTCAATGATCCAATCTCTAACACGGACTCCAAAAGATTACCAACAACTCAAGTAAGGAATTATGCAGAAAGACGAAATGAAATCGGAAGGCCGTAGAAACGCTAAGCTAGATTATAAGAGGGAAAATGCTTCTATATACATAATTACATTCGACTACTCTCACACATGGTAGGGGATAGACATATTAACTCAACTAACAGAGCAACGGGGAAGGGTTCGCTACAGCCCATCTCATTGCCACCTTCCATTTTGCGCTCCTGGGAACAAAGCTTTGCGTGCGCGGTGTTCAAGGCCAGTGGCCCCTATCCTGGCTTAATGTGCTTTTACGAAAAAGACCGGAGGAGGGCATAGGGTATTCTTCCTGCCTCACGGGCTGATATATTCGATACCTTAAATATTTATCAATGCATTTTATTGTGTTTAAACAAACCACAGTGATACTCCGCTGGTTGCGGAGTTCGATTACTGGCTGAAATAAACACCCAAAATAATTCCGGTGAGGTATGGAAGTGCTGCCGATCATCACGGTGTACTGAGTCTCGGACTTTGGACTTTGGACTTTGGATGAAATAAGTAGTGAAAATTTATAGTAGTTGTACATGTAGACAGTTATGAAGAAAATTTGTATTTGCCCTGGAGCAGAGGGCATCCCAGGCATATTGCTTTTTGCTGTTTTTCTCTTCATCCTCCACTTACGTTAGTGACAGCGTTATACTAACCTTCCTGTAGCTGTTAACTACTTTTGCCTTGTTTTTTAACTTTGTTTATTTTTGTTTTTGTTATATATATATATATATATAAATAAATTTCTCTATATAAATCTTGTTCCTCCGTCGTTAGGCATTCAAGCCTCTCAAATATAATTTTGCTAACCTGTTAGCTTTGATTTTATTTTCCTTTTGCTTCATTTTTTGTTTTAATTTCGCCTTTGTGGGCCTCACCACCCGTTTTGTTTAAATTGTTTTATTTATTTTTATACGTGTTGTGTTGGGCACTACGCCTCTTTTTATATATTTGTAATTGTTTAGTATCTGGGCACTTCGCCTTGTTTGGTTTGTTCTTTTATTTTAAGTATTTGGGCACTTCGCCTCTTTTTATTTGTTTATTCGTGGAGTCTATATCGTGGAGTCATATTCTAATAGCCTTCTTCGTGCGTATGGTAGGGTATATAATTTTCGTTATCTGTACAAGGCTACTTGGTTTTCCTGGGAGCACAGTCTTCCACTGGGGAATAGTGCTCTCCTTGTAGCTCGTCCAATAGCTTGATGCGGTATATCCACGTCCGCTTCTATCTGCGGGAGGATTTCGCTTTCGACCTTTTACCAGGTCTTTCTCCCTAGCCTCTGGAGGACTATATTCAGTGGCTCGAGTCCTGCTCTTGCGTGCAGTTCCGTCTACCGAATATAGTCCAATCTGCTCGCGCTGGTTATAAGCAAGGTAGCCTTGTTCTGGACTCTCTGCATAAATTTGAGAGAGATCGAACTATCTGCCTGCATAACCACTGCAGGGTACACCAGTTCTGGTCGCACCAGGATATTATACAGTTTTTTGATGTTCTTGGCGCTGAGATTTTTGAACCTGTACAATTTACCCAGTTCTCTCTTGGCTAGGGAGATTTGGCTGTTGATGTGCGCTTTATACCCCGTTGAGGTGAGGCGCAGTCCCAGGACTTTACCCTCGTTGGAATACGGGTAAAGCTCGTCCCTGACAATGACGTCGTCCCTTTTTCGGCGGTTCATTGGGAGGGTCTGAAACTTTCGGCGGTTTGTTTTCATTTTCCACTTTCTTTCGAATGGGTTAATGTTATCGATTTCGGTAGCTGTCTCCCTTGCTTGAACTCCAGCGTTCCCATAGGAACTGGGGATGATTTGAGTGGTGTCATCCGCAAACTACAGATAAATTATGTCCTCCCCGACTGGAGCAGGTAAGTCCAACGTGTACACAAGGTACAGCAGCGGACTCAGACAGCTACCTTGTGGAACCCCTGCCTCTAGTTCGAATATGGGTCCTCTGTTGACCTCAATCGAGATTTGAGCCTTTCTCACCATGATGTAATCACAGAGGATCCTTTCTAGGACAGGGTTTAGCTGTAGGTCTAAGATCTTGAATTGTAGACCTCTTAGCCAAACCTTATCGAAGGCCTTCTGTACATCTCGCAACACCACGTATACGTACTTCCCTTCAACTTTACAGCGGGCTAGCTTTTTGGTTAGGAGGGAAAGGGATGTATCAGTCCCCCGGATACTGCGAAACCCGTGCTGCTGAGGGTTGTGAGCTTCCAGCTCGGTCAGCTGATCTTGTAGCCTGTTGGCTAGAAGCTTCTCGTAGACTTTGCCTACAAACTCAAGGAGGGATATTGGCCTGTAGTCCACCAGTTGATCGGGGGGCTTATTCCCTTTAGGGATAAAAAGGATTTTAGCCATTTCTAACCCATCGGGGAAGTAGCCCGTATTCAGGGAAGCGTTGAAGATGTTAGTGATTCCCTGAATGATCTGCCGGGAGACATGCACCAGATTGTTCTTAGTGATGCCCGTCCAGCCTGGTGCCTTTTGTTTAAAGGTTTTTATGACTTGCATGACCTCTATCCTTGTTATTGGTCGGCCATGGTCCGTCATTTCCACCCCTTCGTCGACGTAGGCTTGTGGGTGCGTTCGATGTATGATCTGGTTGAGTTCTTCAATCAGATGGTCTTCGAATTTCTGGTCGAATTCCGCATCGTCCTCTGGTGTTATTGAGAAGATTTCCTTTCAGAACGTGCGAAATCTTTTCTCTAGGACAGCCTGATCCTCCAAATAGTCCTCGCCCTCCTTAATGCGGGTCTTTCTCTACTTGGTAGGCCTTTTAATTTTTTCACTAGGCGCCAGAATTTATCGGGGGCCACCTCGCTGTCCATCCTGGCTATTAAGCTGTTTCAGATCTCAGCCTGTTGTTGGTTAATAACCAGCTTTAGATCGTCGCGTAGGCGACGCAGCAGTGAGCTTCGCTCCCGATTCGTACCCACTCCTATCTCCTCATACACCTCCCTGTGCTCCCTGGCGATCTCTTTCATCTTCTCAGTCCAACGAGGTTGTGGAGGAGTCTTGTACCCTATCATGGGTAAGCACTCGCGGTCAGCCTCGATAATAAGGGCTGTTATCCTTTCCAGCTTCCCGTCAATTTTCTCTAGAGCAGCCTCGCCTAGGTCGGCTGGTTCGAATACGCCTAGGATTTTTCCGTAGCGTTCCCAGTCGGCCGAGGCGTAGCTCTTGCGGAGAGTAACCGGAATCTGGATCGGAGCGAGTGAAATGGTGGTTAAGATCGCTATATGATCGCTGGGTATTGCTGTTCCTGGCTTGCTATAGTAATTGAATGGGAAGCCGTCACTTGTCATGATTATGTCGGGCTTTGTTGTTGCCCGAGAGGTGATATAGGTAGGGAATTCAGGTCCTATCCTCTGGATGTTTTTGCGTCGCATAATCATTTCCAAGTTATGGCCTGTTTTCGTGTTACCATAGCCAGCCGTTCGGCATCTGGCTTTGAGGTCGCTCCTAAGGAATACCATTCTGCCGTGACCAAACAAGGTGTAGAAGTTGTTGAGGGGCAGGAACGTTCTTCGAGGGGGTTGATACGCCACCACGATCACGAGGTTTCCCACTAATGTAGGCATCTCTATCGCCACGAATGACTCGTCCAGTTCTGGAAGGTGCCTGAACGAGAGATTCTTTTCGATTGCAACCGCAGCGCCGTCAAACCACTCTTGAGAATGTTTTTTTGTAACTACTTTGTAGCCCAGTATCTTTATTTGGTAAGATGTTGTATCGATACCGTGCTCCGAAATTAATATAATGTCGGGGTCTAGCAGACGGAATATGTTTCCATACGCCGTTGCTTTTCCCTCCCATCCATTAACGTTGAGTGTTACAATTTTCAACCTGTTGTTAGGGTTTTCCATTCTCTTTTACTAGCTCCCAGTGTTTTCTGGTGATGGGACGCTTTTTCCCGTTCCTTTTCTTCTTGAACTCCGTCATGGGTATTTCTTCCAGTGTTTCCCTGTAGAAGGTGATGTTATTGTTGAAGAGGGCCTCTTGGACTGCCTCTTCTTCACACTGGGCATAGTAATCTAACTTGTAGTATATCTTCCGGATTCCTACTAGGATCTTGTTGGTGTCCTTATCTTTTAAGAAGGGGAACTGCTCCGATGCTTATATTGTAAGGTTTAGCTCATCCGCATCGAGAGATCGTTTTGCCACCTGCTTCTTCTTTCCACTTTTCCCAGCTTTTGGCGTGGCTTCATCGTCTGAGGGATCCTTGGTTTCCGAATCCTCTGAGGTTACCTTGTTAGTTTGGGGGGTGTCCGAAGACCTGGCAGCAGCCTCCCTTTCTTCCCTGGCTTCTATTATAGGGTCCGGCCTTTTGGTCTTTTCTTTGGACTTCCCTTCTTGTTTCTCTGCTTCTTGCAGTTGTAAGACGTCCCCTGATGGGGGGTCGTCCGGGAACCACATCTGGTTCAAGCTATTTTGGGCTAGCATCAAGTTCAGTTCCTTCGCAAAGCATCCAGGCTGCGTTAGATTTCTGACACGGGCATACAGGATGCATGTCAGAATTCTGGTAGATTCCTCATTTTAAATTTTCAAGTTAGTTTTTTTTAACTGCAGCCTCCGAATAAGCTGCTTTTGCGACTTTGGCATATGTGGTGATCGCTTTCCTGGTCGCCTCATCTTGGCTCTGTTGTTGTTTTTTCTGATCAGGTCTTTCTTCATTGGGCAGGCCATAGCCATAGTCTGATGTCCCTCTCCGCAGTTGATACACTGTTGGCGAGGGCTCCGGCAGCTTTTCCAGCGATGCTCGGGTTCGCTGCATCTGGAGCATAGTTCCTCGGGTGCCTGACATTCGCGAGTGGTGTGGGCCTCCATTTTGCAGCAGCGGAAGCAGAACTGGATTGAGTGGAATTCCCCCCTCTTAATCTGCTCCCCGCTGATCCTGGCGTTGAAAAGCAGGAGCCCAGACTCCTTCGCCTTTCTGGCCATGGAGGTTTCCCCAAATAATATTTTGAATACATGGGCATAGTCGGTGTTATCTCTTTTGTTACGGAATTTTACAATGTCCGTAACTTTTGCCCATGAGTGATTCCTCATGATCTCATTTGTGATTTCTTCCCGGGAATGTTCCCCTACCCAGGATTCCAACTTCCTGCAGATCACGCTCCTGTGCGATTGGATCTGCGGTGGAATTGCTGGTTGCAGGCCAAGCTCACGAAGGACCTCGACCGCAGCCTCCTTTGTCATCGCTGCTATGTCTTTTTCTGTCTCACAGACAGCGACGTAACCCGCGAGGATCTCCAGTAGCCTTATCATGGCTATCTTGAGTTTCCGATATACGGCTTCGAATACCTTCTCCTTTTTTGGTCTGTTGTGCCTGCTTATGGTGTGCAACGGGACCCGGGGGGTTCGGGTTTAGGCCATCTTTTCTGTACGGTCCCGAGGGGCGGTAAACCACCGTGGGTTCGCTCCTGCTTCCTGTTTTTTTTGTTGCTTTCCGACTCTTATATTATTATGTTTGTCACAATGATAAAAAAAATTTCCTTTTTCTTATTAGAGCGCTTGAGGGGGGTAGCTTCCCCCACCGTTGCAAGCGAGCTTCCATGAACGTGAACTGCCGTATGGAGGGATGAAATGATGGTGGGTGGGTAAACCCGGGGAGGCCCCTCAGACGGGTGATATATGGCGGACTTAATGATGGGTGGTGATTGAATCAACTACCACCACCCGTGGGGTGCCACCCCGTCTGGGGTTTGGTTATCGATGCTGCTTCCAACTTACACAGGGACGGTTGCGTGTCTCCCTGTGGTCTTGGCCGGAAACTACCTTCAGGGACTAGAACGAACTCTTCCCCAAAGCTTTCAGCATCGCCTCGTAACCGGGTTGCCACTGACGCCAGTGGGCTAGTCCTCAAACCTGTTTTCTTGGGCGCCCCCAATTATGCCTATCATAAGAACGGCATAGTTAGGACGTGGCTAGATAAATGGCAGTTCAGTTCACTTCAACTCCCCTGCCTCGGCAGAGATGGGGTAATGCGAGGTCGAATTAGCCCGCCATTCGTCGGTTTATTCGTGCTCTGTAAATTCCTTCGTCTTCGTTCCCCGTGGGGAAACGTGAATAAATAATTCACGTATAAAGTCACGTTACTTTATCGGAGAAAAACGTCTTCTGAGTTAGATGAATTTTCTAATTTTTCTATCCCGTCTGAGTCGCGGACATCATGAGTCAGCAAATATAAGTTCATAGAGCAGCGCGATCCTAGCCAATCGTATCTTCCTTTTTCCTCCCCCCCCCCCCCACACACACATCACTCCTCCGTCTATTAAAACTGCAAAAGCGAGTATTATTCCACATTCCTCAGACATCAGACGTGTAAAAGGTGGCTCTCTTCTATGCCTACAATAATTCGAGTGGCGCTGTCTGGTGGCAAATCAGGAAACTGCCATTCTTTTCGGCCGTATTTCCACAAACAACCGGAGCATGGTGTCTTTTTTATTTCCATTAATCATTTTCTGAACTTTATATTTGTCTGACTCTCCCTCAGGACGAGCAGGGCCAAATGAAGAGAGGTTTTGCATTAATAGACGAAAATTCTGTGACACTGAAAATAAAAAACAATCAGATGGGTGAAAGAAATCCTAATGAGGGCAACTTCCTACGCACAGATACCGCTCGCAAAAAGTATTGGTTACACTACTGAACATCACGAGAATTCAGCCTTTGTATTGGATAAAGTGGGCTGATATATTTGAATATAACTTGGGAAAGACTTGTCCAATATAGCAAAAGTATTGTACACACAATAGCCTGTATTTTGAGATTATCGTCTTAAAAAAGGGTGCACTTTCCAAGTCAACATGAAACGTCATTTGATCACTCAGAATGATTAACGTAACTTACGGTTGTTTACTACGGTAATTACGGCATCACCACGGACATTTACAGCGCTTATCACAAGAGTGAGGGTGACGTTTGCTTCCACCCTCACACCTGAACTTCATAAGTTAAATATTGACAAGTATAAAGATACGAAACTATCTACTAATTTGAATATACCATTTAACACGGTCAGTGCCATCTTTCGAAAATGGAAAGAAGGCCATAGGGTCGTTACTTGGACGCGATTTGAACGTCTTCGGAAAAGATCAGAAGCTGATACAATGCTTGTAGTCCAGAAAATGAAGAAAATCCCATTCACCGGCCGAGCTGAGCTACAGAAAATGTATGTAGGATATAGGAAGCAGGAATGTTGGTAAACAAGGATACCGTTAGTAGGACGTTCCACCAAGGCCGCACTAGTATTTGCTAACCGATTCCTAAAGAAGTCTGATCGGTTCTAGAATACCATTCTTGGTTTGATGCAATTAAAATGCAACTTTTGGAGGGAACACATCCGAGGGAGAATGGCAAGGGATTCAATCGTTGCAATATTACCACAGTAAAGTTCGTTTTGCGGCAATATAATGCTCTGGGCATATATTTCAACAACGGGCGCTGGGGAACTTCATGTAGTTGATGAAACTATTAATAGCACATATAATGTATCATGAAATTCTGGAGGAAAATTTAATGAACTCGGTACGACCACTAAAGCTACCACGTGATTTGGCGTTCCAACAGGACAACGGCCTGAACCATACGGCAAAACCAACTAAATGATGATTTGTATAAGGAAGATCAAAGTTTTATAATGACAGAGCTTATCCCCTGATCTCAACTCCATTGAGACTGTAAAATAAGCTGAAGATAAGAATCTACAAGTGAAACCAAGGCATTTGGAAGACCTGAAGAACTTCTGTAGCAATAATGGGCTGCCATTAACCTTAAATTCTGCCAATACCTTACAGTAACGTACAAGATAGACCTTCAAGCTGTAATTGCCAAAATATTAAGCGACACGGATCCAATAATTTGGCGTCGGGTAATTCATTGTATTTTTTAGTACTTTTTTCCATCTATTCTTTTAAGTACCTTTTACTTGCTAAATTAGACAAGCAAGTATTTACTAAGTATTTACAAGATAAGGTTTAGACGAGTGGAAAAACCACTTGCAGCTAAATTAAGCCACATTAGGTGTGGTTAGTCAGTGGATTCAACGACATGTCGGCCGTAACGCCATGTTGTGGTTGGGATTCGACGTCTAACTGTGGCTCCTCAGTGAGAAATAAAGGGCCTCGAAAGGAGCGGTGGTTAAAGCCATACTAATATATATTTATATAAGGCTACGGCTGACCCTTAGCGTGATTGCCCATCCAAATCACTATAACCCCCCTCCCTCTCTTTATGTCCTATCAAGCACAAAGCCCTTCATCACTTTTTTCCACGCTAAACTAGCTCTTCATTGCGATGGGTGCTTTGTGCTGCAGCATCTCACCAAATCAGCCTCTTCCCACTTTCACAAAGTACCTTTATGACACATTTCATGCACAACATGATCAGGAGCTGTCGCTTGCTTGGATGATGCGGCGTTCGATTCCCGGCTAGAGATGACGCAAAATATTACGTCGATCACTCGGTGCACCCTCCGAGAACCTACATTTCACACGTAGCCAATAAAACACATATGCCTCATCCACTCTCATTTTGAACAGATAACACATCACTCTTCCGTCTCGCAATATCCTAAAAGGTTTCCGTTACGCCCTCATTTAACGCGAAAGGGATGACTCTCCCATGGGCCAGGAATGGTGATGCCTTTAGTTTTGTCAGCCATTGGCATTCAGTTCTTTCTGTGAATTTCATTTTCTGGTCGGGAGACCTCCCTTAAGATTTTAAATTGTCACGTCATTAACTACCGATATCATCTACTTGTCCCGCAGTCAAATCCTTCTCTCTCAAATACTTACATACACCTTTTACGTGGTCTTTTAACACACGCTGGCATTCAATTTCCTACCGGGTTTTGCAAAGGTTCTGTTACACTCGGTATTTTATCTTTCGAGAGGTTTACGTGTGTGATAGAAAAGGTCCCGTTAAACAAACTTAAAGTTCTACTTTTCTACCACGTTGCATTAAAACGTTTTTTTTCCATTTTGTGCATGGGTATCGAGATGGCAGGGAAAAGAATCGAGATCTCCGCTCTCCTGCGCGTGGGACACAACAAGTCTGACATTGCCAAGTGGCTAACATCAGCCGGATGAAGAACGGGAAAAACCTCAAAGATCGACCTCGTTCATGCAGACCACAAATTGTCAACCTTTGGCTGTGATAATGGCCTTCGAAAGTGCTCCAAGGCTCAAAATGACTGCACTCGCGAAAATAAAAAAATCTCGGTGGTTTGTGCCCACGGCTGTCGAGGAGGAGGGCGGCAAGAGCTTGAGGTGGGTGGAAAGTCCTCTGTTCCTCGACCATATGCGAGAACAACGTCGGGAGCGCTGTTGTCTCCTCTTCAATGACTTAAAGATTCATGACAATTGAATGTTCATTTATTCTGATAAAAAAAAACCCTTCACGTTCAATCCGGTCATCAACAAAAGGAACAACTGCGAGGTAAGCTTTTCCAGGAAGTCTCCGAGGTCTGCTATGTGTCCACCGCCTAGCATCCGCTTCCGTGATGAGGCTCGGTGTCGTGGCTTCGAATACCGAAAAGATGCCACCGGTGTAGTTCACGGCCAGTTATAAGATAACCGCGTACAAGTATATGGACATCGTGGCCACGAATGTCTTGCCCTGGGTGAGAAAGATCAAGACTAAGGGGCTTACTTCGCCTTACTAAGCCCACACCGCGAAGCTCGTGTAAGAGTGATTGGAGTCCATCAACCTCAATCCCATCGATTTCAACGTGTGGGCGCATGTCGAGGGTAAGGCTTGAGCAACGCAAGAGCAACGTTGACGAGCTGAAGTCCTCCTTCAACCGCGTGTTGACGAACGTAGGGAAGGACTTCGTCGGCAACGTGTGCTCTACCTTCAGATATCGCCTGGTGCGCGTAATCACCGCCGAGGGCGGCCACATTAATTAATATTACAATTTAAACACAGGTTTATATTTTATAACAATAAAAACGTATCCAACTGCATCAAGACATCTTTGTGTCGTTTTTTGATTGTAGTAATGAGTCTAACAGGATTTTTGTATTACCCGGTATATTCTGTAGAGAAGGTTAGTTCCCGTAATCATACACAACCTTTTTCGCATCGTTCCTCACAACATAAATAACTCTTACCAACACGTTCTTAACCCCAAGCAGCAATCTCAACTTGTCCCTTTGCACCAAAATAAAAAAAATATTTTAAATTCTTTTAATTAAACATTTGACTTTATTCCTAATTCAAGAAAAGATTTAAGTTTGAAATGGAGTAAAAGAAAACACCATTTGATAACCAAAACAGAAAAATCACACTTTTCCACCAAAATGTGTGTATTTTCAACCCGAAGGTATCAAAGACTTTGAGTTACTAAATAATCTATGAATACCATTTCATCTACAACTTTATTTGTTTATATATCAAAAATAAAATTTTATAAATGGCGAAGATCTGCGACGAAATTCACATTCCCAGGTTTCTATTAAAGTTAAACGTTAGCATATGCAAAAGGCTGCTTGAAATTTCTCTTTTTGAGAAATGGATGGTTGCCTCGTTGTATATGTAACGCTCGCTCCTGAAAAGGGTCTGAGGAAATACAGGAGACTTTTCTAGCGGATTAAGGAATTCTTATTATTACCCTTTACCTAACCATATATATATATATATATATATATATATATATATATATATATATATATATATATATATATATATATATTTATATGGTGTAAAGGACTAAATTTGACAATTTTTTACGTCTTCTTTTTTATATGAAGAGATTTATGTATCGGTAAACAGTCAACGGCGTTGAAGAGCCAGCAGAATAGGACATAACAAGGGTTCTCACTGCGTCCGCAAACCCGAATTCATCCAACACTTGCTGGACAAGGTGATGGAAAAACCGAAAATGGGATTCCGAGCTTTGCCGAGAGAGAGATGAGTGTTGGAATCGCCGCCATGAAGCTACCCCCTATACTGAATGAAGTCATTCATTATCACTCGTACATCAGGTCCAAGAGACAAATTCTGGCAACCAAGGCCAAGTAGAAACGTTTGACGAAAGTAAAGAACATTCTGAACAAGTTAGAGCATTATGTTTAGTGGAGTACCATCTAGTTCTTCTCAGATGAAAAGGACTTCTGTCAAGAACAGTTTTACAACACCCAGAATAACAGGTGGCTTACCTTTAAACCATGCTATGTTTTACGTGTCATGAATATCAAGTTCCCCCAAACTGTGATTGTCTTTGTGTGTTTCCATTTAGAGTGACGTCATGCCGCCCCACATCTTTGAGCAGGGCCTAGGTTCGATTCAGACGACTATGTGGAGCTGCTGGTGACTGTGTCCAAACCTTGGCTGTGCGGCCATAGTTCCCTAAAGATTCATGAGTGGTTGTTTGCGAATTTCTAAGAATTCACCCGGGCCACTCTCCGGCCTTCTAATTTAGTTAAATGCATTTCCGAAGGCGATGTTTCCACCTGACAAGTCCCTCTCTGAAGAAATCTTGGATTTTCGAATTGCATTGTCTTCAATACACGTTTTGCCTCTTCGATCGATTGAAATCTTGTTCTTTTTAAATTTTCGTTAAGCTTAGGAAACAAGATATAGTCGGAGGAGGCTAGATCAGGGCTATAAGGCGGATGGGATATGATTTGCCATCAAAATTCCCTCAAAATTTCTCTTGTGAGCCGTGAATTGGGCTGGGAGCATTGTCATGATGGAACTTGACTCTATTGTGTAAGCTGATCATCCCGTAACACTTTCAGCATTCAAGGGGCAGAAAGCTTACTGAGACCAAGCTGCTCTTTTAAAATTGCCTATGCTGATCCTTGGGAAATATCGACTTCTTTTGCAATAAATTCAACGCTAATCCTGCAATCTTCATCCAGAAGTTTTTAAACGGCATCCACCCTTTCTGCCTTGGTTGATGTGGTGGTCTCCTTTCGCTCCTGTCGTCATTAAGGTCTTCTCTTCCTTCTTTGAAACGTTTCATCTACCTCAAATCAGTGATTCTATGTGGCGTTGACTCATCATATACAGGCTGCAAAGACAGCAACGGGATTTCGAATCAAGTTTTATTAAAAATTTGATAACAGCTCTGATCTCAAAAGTTTGCTTTATCTGGATAAAAAATGCCAATTTCCTGTACGCAGTCACTTGATACCTGAAATGTGTCAGAGGAATAAATAAGGGTTTTGCAGGTATCAACACAAACCAAAGATATGGTCAAATGTGTTTTGACTTGAAAAATTCCGATAATCTTTTAAATTAAAGGTTTGCACTCAAACTTTTTAAAAAATCCTTCGTAGAAATATATATATATATATATATATATATATATATATATATATATATATATATATATATATTAGCATTATTATTACTAATTACACAGCAAGATTTAATTAACTAGAAGTTTTTGATGGTTTTGAAGGTTTTCCACTTCTTTTTATCATCGACGTCTCTGTTTCAACTAGTTTCTTGAACATTTCCGATTTCCGAATGAGAAGACCAAATGGTTCCCAAAAATGACGACCTTCTTGCTTTCAATAATCACCCAGAATATTCAAGTTTAACGCTTTAATTCTGGTTTAACTATTATGAAATGACAAAAAGACAGTAATACGAGATCTTATTGAGTATAAAACTTGAATCTTACATTTATTTATTCTTTACAGGATGTTATGTCTATGAGAAAATTTACATGTTGGTAGAATGAACTTAATAATGAAAGAAACAACATGGACTGGGACTGTCTGATGCGTAAAACCCTTAACCTGCCCCTACTAGATGAGAACAAGCAGGTACTAACAATTTATGTTATTGAACGTTGAAGTTGACTTGTTTTTATAATTTAGAAAAGTATATTGTTTCTTATATATCTTTATATTACTTAAATTTATATAGAGCACATTTTTAATATTCGTGTTTAAACATAATTAACGAAAGAAAAATATTACCTGCCTTTGACATTTTCACCCTATCATATATACATATATATTAGCTATTGTTTTGAACAATTTTAATTAGTTGGAGAAAATGGGAATTCGGCCAGTGTATTACATTTGAAGAGCCTTTTACAAATCTTACATTTTGTTATAAATTCTATAACTCTAATTATTTAAAATAACTTCTAATGAAACATTTAATTTCTTAAAATAAGTAATAATTTTTTTTATCCATTTTAATTTTGTATGCGTTTTATCGCCACTCATCCGACACAAGAGATGCTTCAAAAGAAAGTTATTAAAGTCCACTTAAGATTGTCAATATAGTTAATGAACATTGGGCGAAACCAATTAATATACATTACATATGCGTAATATCCTTTGCTAAAAGAGTTCATAAATATATTAAAATGAATATTATTGATAGCGATCATAAACTAACCTCTTTTTCTCCCTGTTAAGCGAAAATGAACACTAGAGATTTGATTCTGAACGAATTTGGCACTTATCCATATTGCGTAGACTTAAATAAGGTCGATACGGAGTTGCTCTAATTGGAGTATCCATCATTGCCTTTAATTACATAAGAACCCAACATTTTATCTGATAACTTATCACCTTTATTACCTTAGCGCTATATCGGGACTTGGTGTTAATTGGAAGCTTCATAAATAGCGGAAAGCCACATGTCAACTTTTGATAACTCTGATACAGTCAATTGTTTGACTCAAAGCAAACTAGCTAAGGGCTAAAATGTTTAAAAATGCAATCTAAATGATATGTATGTATACAAAAATAATATGCAGTGAAGAAAGTGGCAAAAATTCTGATAAAAAACATAGAGGGATTTGAGGTAGTTTGTGTAATACGACGCTGGTTGGTATTTAGAAAGAGTTGAAAATTAGAGTAATATTAAAATTTAAAACGCAGCGAAGTAAACCCTATAAAAATTGAATATATACTGTATAATTTTAAGAACAATAGCTAAAGGTTTTAAGTAATTTGCAGGAATAGAATTTATACATTACCTTTGTAATACAGGAAGTTATTAATGATAGTGATATTTGCTAATTAAAACACAACATTCTCGGCTGAAAAATTAACTTACTTAAAATATCAATTTAAGGTGAATTCCAGATGTTAAATTAGTGGGAAGATTTTTTATGATTTTTAGAAAGAAAATACATGATTAAAGCGTAAATAATTTTAGTTTAATTGAACAAAAATTATTTACATATTATTTGATGAGGTGTGAAATTTGAACAGAGAGAGAATTTTAGCAGAGCATTATGTTAACAGATTTTAAGAAACTTAGCATTTTAACCAAAGATTATGTTAATAGTATTTGAGAAAGTTAGCATTTTAACAAAAGATTATGTGAATAGTATTTGAGCAAGTTAGCATTTTAACAAAAGGCTTTATGAATAGTATTTGAGAAAGTTAACAGTTTATCAAAGGATTATGTGAATAGTATTTAAGAAAGTTATCATTTTGACAAAAGATTATATGAATAGTATTTGTGAATAGTAGTTGAGAAAGTTAGCATTTTAAAAAATTATTATCTGAATAGTATTGAAGAAAGAATTTTAAAAAGAGTTATGTGAATAGTATTTGAGAAAGTTAGCATTTTAACAAAAGATTGAGAGAGAGATTGAGAGAGAGAGAGAAGAGAGAGAGAGAGAGAGAAAGAGAAAGCCCAAACATAAAGATGAGCCGGAGACTTTCCTTGTTTTAGAAAATGCCATCGAGAGAAAGAGTAAACCTATTTACCTTAATCTCCACTAATGAGTTCAAACCCACACTTTAATCCTATATCCTCCTGATTCAACGCTTGTCGGTCACTCTTTTCAAAAATTCAAACTCATACATCTCCTTGATCCACTGAATTCCTACCCTGTCTCCCTCCATATATTTCAGCCTTTTTAACAGTGAAGAAAAACAAAGGACAAAAACCCCTTTCTCTGACGAAAGGCGAAGTCTTTTATCCTTGGGCGAACAGCAGCCGCCACCCATATACAAGCCTTAAACACTCCTTAAATGACAGCGATAAACCGTCCTAATCCAATTGATAAAATACGAAGGCCTCGAAGCGCTCACTCAATCCAGTGAGGGCAGAATAAGGCACGATGTCGGAACGAACCAGCTCTGAGACTATATCCTTGAAAAATAGTTGTGGATAAATGTGAATGTGTGAGTAAATACTCTTTCTATCAACTATGTACAGCTATTTCCCTCAGGAAAAATGTGATACAGAACGACTTTATCTCTATTCAACGAGACCCTCCTGCATATGATATAATTAAATCATGATTGACGAAAATGTTAGAAACCAATATATGTCAAATTTCAAATTACCATCTCCACCACACCTCTAAAATATTATCAAACACAAAGTGAGACCCTAAGCTACAAATAAAGTATATCACACAAACGTATACTAAAAATTCATATGTATATCATATATAAGAAGCATTATCTTATTATATTTAATTTTCCTTCACATAAATAATACTATTATGATAAGGCGAAGCGTAAAACTAAACGAAATCCTAATCCTAAGTCATTTTCCACGTTCACATAATAAGTAAAACTTTAATAAACAATGAAATATATAATATCAATAAGTCTCCTATAATTCTTTCTTGTGTGTTTGAGCTATATGTAGGAAAGAATTTATTTCAGTTTGCTGGCGTCTAACACGAAAACTATGTACGTTCACACATTCGGACATACAAATATCCATCGATTTGAATAGTAATGGTACTTACTTGGATACACGTATTGTAGTATCTCGAGGTCGTTTTTCGCCCAACGATCGACAGGATGCGAAGCATATATAATAATAATAATAATAATATGCAGTTTATTTATGACGACATGAGAAGTGTCATATATGTTTTACTCCTGATTGAAACTACACACTTCCTGTTATTGCTTTCAATCTCAGATGCATATGCTCATAAGTATGTATATATATATATATATATATATATATATATATATATATATATATATATATATATATATATATATATATATATATATATATATATATATGCGGCGAGTTATATAGCCATCTATGGGTCCCAATTCTTTCAAGAAACGTGAAATAAGCTTGTGGGAGACATTTAGGTTCTTGTTTTCGGGAACTTAACGTAAAAATTGGTCCTTAATCGACAGCCTTTGGATCATTCGATTTTCACTTGGAACGATTTTTCGTATACGACCCTTTTATTCGTCGATTCCAAAGATTCGATCTCCTCAGGGAGTTTTATTGTCAATGAAATTAGACTGTTTTCAGAAGGATTTAAAGACTTTAACATGTCTAATCATTCATACTGATAAATAAGTAATACCATCAACAGTAATTAACAATACCCTTGGGATAGAGTTCTCATACATATATTACGAATTATTTTGTGTAAGCTGAACGTTATTCTCTATCGTTCTCTAGTCTTTGGGTGCATAATTTCTTTAAATACACATTACTTTCCTCATAACTCTTTTTAGCCGTTGTTCTATGAAATGAAACTTGGGCATTATCATAGGCTTAAATTTCATCAAATATTTTGTGCAATTTTCACGGAAATTAAAGATGTGGTGTTTATTCTATGGTTTTGGATTGTAGTGTATATGGCAGGGAAGCAAAATTGAAATGAAACTTCACCTAAATATTGCCCTCATTGGCATAAAACTGACATCAAAGCAAGAACAATGACTGGATCGTTAGCTCTTAATTTGTACCCCTATTTCCAAATACAATTGAATGGAGCTGGTCAAGGAGGCAATGGTGTAACGGTCGTGCTCTTCGCAACGCCAATCATAAACGCTTCCCTAAGCATTGGATGACAAGTGCTTGAACACTAGTACTTTGAGTAGTATACACAAGGGATGTTAAGAGTACTTGAATACTTTCAGGATCAGTCATCCCGACTAAGATATATGCCTGGGTGTCATGAATTCCAAACGTAGATAGATGGATCTATTCTTCAAAAAATGAGAAACTTGGGAGCTGATAACTCCTAAGTGTCAAAAGTTACCATATTTTGCTTTGGATGAGGGCTAACGACCGCAGGGCAGCTATAGGGCAACTATTTGTTAGCACTTGCAAAGTCAAATCTTTTTCGTCTTTAAACACAAAATTTCTTGTATCTTGAGATGAATAGCGATCGAACAGCAACTTACAACGTGTCCTTTTACGTTGTCTTACATTAATATCACGACAGGAAATACGCATTCTTTTATAAGCTTTGTGATTTTATTAGTTTTGGAAAATCCTTTGCACAGACGAACGGGAAATACTTAATTCATCTATCCTTTACGATGGACGAGTTCTAGGTTTTACCTTTGAGATAAAACTAGTTCTCCTATTTCAATCATTTTATTTTCTGTTGTAGCAGTTTTATTATTTCCACCACTACCTTTCTTTCAAGCTATCGAACCACTAGTTTTTATCTTTTTAATTAAGTTATAAACACTTCTAAAAGTTTAACTTCTATCTGGAGATTCACGAAGAATTCAATTTTCATTCCAACCTTTTTCTTTAAAAAATAATACTATTTAATTTTATCATTTAAACTCTCCGTGCTTTCATCTGCCATGTGTGACTCGCAGCTGTACGTGTAATGGATGAAAACTTGTGGCGAGGTCGTTGCGAAAGTGCGAAGGACTATGTCGGGGGACAAGGTCCCTCAGAGGTTACCATTGAAATTGGTGAAGGTCGGAACTATGTGCGCGGAGCGGAATCGCTGTAGGACACCAGTTAAATAACTTCTCTCATCATTTGTTGTGTTAGAGAGCAATGTAGAATGTTGTGCATTCAGGTCGCCCACAAAGAATAGTGGAAAGATTTGGTTGTATAGGTTAAGGAGAGGGACGTCTATCTGTAGCTTTTGATATGTTGGACTCTACTGTGTAGCAACTAGAATTGGTCCGGTGTCAGTGTGTATTTTGTCAGCTAGAAAGTAGCAATTTTGTGTGTCTATGAGTATGTGAAGTATGCAGCACTTAATTAGGATCGTTGATTCAAGTTGCAGCGCCTGTAAGTTGAGACATGCGTGATAGCCTGCAGTGCAAGATCTAGTGTTTGGTTGGTGTAGACTGGTGGAGTTCAGAAGTAAAATGTCTGGCCTTTGTGTGTTGAGTGCTAAGCTAGATACGGTGTGGAGAACACCGTTTCAACTGCGTCATTATCTATACTACAATTAGTCATCTTATGGTTGGGAACGAAGACCCCGTAAAGCGGTGTTGTTCTGGGATGAATTGCGCTCCTTAATCCCTTGCCATTACTCCTAGAGAGAGGGGGGACACTTTGGTGACCTTTACGCGTCTTTGTTGCGGTGGGGAGTAGTTGGTAGAAGATGAGGAAGGTGAGAATTTTGAGTGCTTTGCATGTGCCGGGGGAAAGGTGTTGGTGTGTTGGTTGGAGGTGACCTTGAGAGCCTGAGTTAGGGTGGAAAGAGTGACAGCCGGGCATGATGTGACAGAAGGGGAAGGGGGTGGAGACAGTGGAAGCAGGCGTAAGAGACGGGGATGCCAGTGCCGAGGGTAGGAAAGAGGCAAGATGAGTGGGGAAAGCCAGGTAGGAGGGAGTGAAGGAGGAATAGGAGTTGAAAAAAGAGGGAGTTGGTAGTTACAGATTCGTGAACCATGGTATAGGGAGAAATGATGGCCTTCTATTTTTTGATCTTGTAGCAAGTTGAATACCTTCTCAGGAAAGATGATCTACCAATTTCCATTTGCCATTGTGTTGTATAACTACTTTCAATTGCCTCCTTTACAACACCATTATTTGAAAAATAAGGTGTCTAACTGGGTGCTGCATGACCATGGCAAGCCATGATTAGAAAATGAATAAAACAGGGATGACTATGGTGAGTCCCATGATCGAGAAGTGAGAGAGGAAGTGGTTCGGAAAAAACTTTAGGAGGGAATAGATAAAGTTAAAGGTGGAGGCTAGACACAGATCCGACTTGTAGTGTGCGCCCACTCAGTGTGTTAGCTTGCGTGTGGATTCTTTTGTTAGTTTCCCTAAACGTTGCGCTGTGTGGTTATGCGTGTATGCGTTCAGTGCTGTTAATTTGTTGTCGTCTAGTGCAGACATGTTAGTAAATGAAGGAGAACGACATGCTCTCTTCAACGCAGAATTTTATATTCTCTGTATTCTCCTTTGCCACGTATGCATCTCGGCTGTGAGTGTAATTAGTAAGTATGGAATTAGTAGTATGACAATTGTCTTGTTTAGGTGTAATTGTATTTTGCGGCTGGAAGAGTCAAAACTTCCTAGCATTATGTTAATACGTTTAGCTTTTGTTTGTGCACTGTTTTCGTGTAGCTGAAAGTGTAGGTATTTGTCGAATGTAGCCCCGAGTATTTTCGTGTGGGGTTTATATTTTAGTCTTGTGGGGTCTGTGTAATTTAAGTCTGGTTTCTCTGTGTATATTTGCATATTTTGCATGTAGTGATCTCGTGCGTCGTAGTATCTTCTGTGTTTTCAGAAGATTCATGGCTATGAACCACTTTTCTTCGTACTCTGACTTCTCATCTAGTATCGACTGTGCACAGTGCCCCATTATTTCTGGGCCATGGTTGGAGGCAAAAATGGCCTCGTCGTCAGCGTATGAAGTGTGTATGTGTGCCTGTAGTTTTCTGTAGGTTGTGGAGAGTCGTTTTGTACACGATGTATAGTGTAGGCAACAGAACGTTACCCTGTGCTATGCCGGCGCGTGATTTAAATAGTTGTGTGTTTCTGTTATTGTATTTTATGTGTCATCTCCTGTTAGTGATGTGTAGCGAGAGAGGATCTTTCTAGTGCAGAGAGGTGCTCCGTATTTTTGGCTATTTTCAAATCGAGTGTCTCTTGCTGTTGGAGAGTGTCTTCTGTTTGGCCTGTCATAATTTCAATATTGTCGCAAGGAAGATGGTCAGAACCGCTTGAGTGGGCCCGCCTTGCCTTAAGCAACATTGTGAGGGGAAGAACCACTTGCTTTTCTCTAGGAATTCCCGGAGACAGGAGTTGACTAAGCGTTCAAATATTTTGCTAGCAGCTCTAAAAGAGAAATAGGCCTATAAAATTTAGTGTTTAGTGTTCTTGTGTTGTTTTAGTAATTGTATTGTCTGTGAGAATTTGAAGACCTGTAGAAAGAGGCCAAGGCAAGCGAGGTGGTGTATAGTTGTGGTAGTGTTGCTAATATATTTTAGGGTAGGTGCTGGAATATTGTAGCTAGGAGATCAGAAAGGTGGGGGTGAGTTTAGAGTATGTAGTGTTTTGTTTCCTCGGCAGTGATAGGAGTGGTTAGTTGGTGGAGTTATCTAGCACCTCTATTCGTACCAGGGGCGGGCCCAAGCTCTGCCACTTGGAACTGACACAATTTCAGGACTTCCTGAGTACTCTTGTGCGTGTGGTTTAGGGATGTTGTGTATGTGTGTGTGAAAGTTATCTCAGTAGGACTTGAAAGCGTTGAGGTTGTCATTAGTGTCATTGTTAGTGCGGGTTTTATATTGCAGGGGCCGGTTTGGGTGTATCAATCCCAAAACATCTCCACGCGTTGCCAGCAGAAGGAAGGGTCAATGTAGCTTGCATCATCCGCTATGTGGGTCACCCTGTGCCACTGATCGTTCCGATCTAGCTGCAAGCATTGGAAGATGTGGGCATGTAGGAGTGTGATGTTTTGCTGGCCTCGGCTTTGGCTATAGTAGTTGTTGTATATGGTTGTTGTATATCTGAACTCTTCCTAGTTCGTGTTTGTGTGTAGTCATAAAATGCTGGTTTGGTTATGAGAAGAAGGGAAGAAGAAAAGAGGAGTCATATGGGGACGTGGTCAGAATGTAAGTCTGAGCCTCGAACTATGTGTGTGTGGAAACGTGTAGTGTGTTCATTGCGAAGGACAATTCCGGGGCAAAGGTTCCTCTACGGTGACCAAAGAATGTGAGGAAGGTCAGAACTCTGTGCTCGCATCGAAATCGCTGCAGGTCACCGGTTAGATACAGACCCAGGTCGTTTATGTGGTTAGCAAACAGTGTTAGATGATGTACATTCAGGTCTCCCATAAAGAATCTGGGCTAGAAATAATCGCCATCCATCCCCAATTCGAAACCATCTATCACGATGTCGCTCTAAGGCTACACTCGAGAACTTTACAATACTTAATACGGTAAGCAAAATCTCAGACCTTTCTTTACCTGCTAGAATCAATTTATATTAAAAATCTTCAACCCAGTCTAAATATTAATTCTTTATCAGTTTCATCAAATATAGTCGCTCATTAACAAACATGTCAATTTGTTAAATTTTACAATGTTTTACAAAAATAAAATCCACTACCAATTATTCTCCTATTTTATATAAGTTCCATCCTTGGATTTCCTCTCCGTATTTCCATTATATTCAATTCGTCTCCAATTTAATATTCATGTTTCATGATTTTTTTTTCTATGTGTTAAAAACTTTTTATGTATACTCGCCCCTCGATTTAACGGATTAAAAGAGGGAGAAGGGTGGTCTGTTGCTTGAAAAAGTCCGTTGCTTGAAAATACTTACATACGATAAATACCGGTATACAATAAAATTCTACAACAGAAGGTAGAGATCTTTAAGAGATCGACATTTTACAATCGTCTCTCGTCCCTTATGGCTTCTCTAAGGATTGATATCAGGCGTGTACTTGCGGACCAGGAATTGTAATTACGAAAGTCCCGGGAGCTACGAGCAAAGAGCTAATGAACCGAGATTGGCTGCAAAAAACGCGTTTATCACTTACTTTTTTAGTCATTTGATATTATCTTTGCCCTTTCAATAATACTTTAGCACTAAGTAAAACTTATGCTAGAGCAATTTTTTTTATTTATACCATCTTTATAACTCGCCTTTAATAATTTTTAAGCCATGCACCACTGGCTATATTAACCTCGCCAATTAAGGTTTTGTTTTTATTTTGTGACAATTTATTTTACGTTCAAGTGGTCGCCGGAACACGCCACGACGCTTTCCACTTACCAGCATATCAGGATACCCAGCAATTCGTCGTTTTGAAAAATAAAAAAATTTGAAGAATTGCTGTTTTTTTCCCCAGCTGACTACGAGGCTAAACTCAAGGTATTTATTTCTACAATGATAGTAGCCTTATACCTTATGACCAAAACTTTCCTGCGTTCGTGTTAACAGTTTTTAATTTTTGCATTTGGCTTGTAATATCAATAAGGAATCGCCGTATGCTAACTATTTTTGTTTGTAACACTTTTTCATGTAAAAAACAAAAGTTGTTTATATTGTATATACTTATTTCATTACTTTAACTTTCGGAATAAAAGAAAATGAAAGAGTTGAACTTGGGTCTCTTATTGTAATTTCTATTTGGAAATAGGTTCCCAGTGTCTAGTAAGGAATAAGGTCTGAGATGCATTCAAGCTTTTTTTCCTAAGGACTTAGCTTCGCAGCATACGATTTGTCAATCGATAACTACATCATTAGTCTTAACCCTTGGTTCCTATCGTACTCAGTGGGGTTACCATTCACTAGTTATTTATTAAACAATTTAGGATAAAACTAACCAGTCTCTACGATCGTAAAGACCCAGCTCACGTTCTCTTTTATAGGCGAACAATCCAATACTTGACGACAAATCTACCCAGCAACGGACAGAATGTTTGTTGCAGGTATTTGTCTGTTGAGATTTTGTGGTGCGTTTAATTGAGGGCCGAGTATTTAATTAATCTGTATTTTGTACTCTTTATTTAGCACTGATGATAGGATTGGTGATAATCCTGAAACGTTTGCAATATATATATATATATATATATATATATATATATATATATATATATGTTAAATTTCCCCAAAGCAGAGTTGAATTTACATTTGATCTCCAATAAATCCATCGAAGATTTTTAGAAGATTTCGATTCCTCAAAACTTTTGGGAATAAGCTGTGAAATAGGGTTCTGGATGGAAGATGCATATTTTGTCATTGATTAATAGACAATATTCCTAGGCGTGTCATGCATTATGAGAAGTCAAGAAGACGTCAACCTATCTATAAACATCTAAGCAAATAAACATAACAGGGTCATAGTACAGACTGGTGAAAACTTTGTTGAAAAGCGTAAGAACTGCATTATCACTCACTAATATTGGCTACATTGTAAGGAAGGTTAAAGTTTTCTAACATGATTTTGAAAGGTAAATATATTAGGGAATGGCTGCAGCAGGAGATAATGTTTCAGAGTCGATAATTAAGAGATTCTTACACAAGTATTACTTCCCCTTCTAATGGGATATAAATAAATAACATCTATGAAAAACTGAAATTACATTAGCTATCCGTTGGAAAAGTGCGCGTTTACCGTTATAAAACATTTTGGAATGAATTATTATGGGAAAACACAAGGGAAGTAGAATGTTTTGGTCCAAATTGCAAGAAACTTATATATAGCGTAAAACTGGTGAAACATTTTTCCCCAAAACAGCCAATCAACTATAAAATACTGTGGATGAAGCATATATTATAGGGTACATTTGCTACAAGTGGTATAGAAACACATCAAAATTGATGGACTATTATAGAAAGATGATTTGATGTTGGCTTTAGAAAACAATCTTTTACCATCATCAAGAAAACTGACGGTTTGTAGGTTGTTATAGCTTAACTTCTAATATCCAATTGATTATTGAGCTCAAATATTAATTTATAATTTATATTATTGAACTCTCGATACCAGTAAATTGAGGTGCATCAGTCTGTCTTCGTGTAATCTATGTTAGATCATAAGAGGAACGCCTCTCATGAGGGATTCGGATGAACAACTATATGCATTAAAAATAACTCTGTGCCTACGGTTTTCCAACCAGTCTTCAATCCAATATTACGCTTACTACGCTACCCTCGATTATGTATGATTGTCTTTATAAAGGGTCTTTTATAATGAACGGTTTCAAAGCATTTTTGGAGTCGATAATAAACCAAATCTCCAGGTTAGTCTCGTTCTTTGTGATCATTCCATGAAAATAATCGAGGAAATTACTTAAGCCAGAGCGTTTTCGCTTAAAGCCATATTAAGAGTCATTTATTAAATTATTTCCCTCGAGATGCTCCACAATCGTATTTCTAACACTGAACGTCAATGAACTTTTCCTTTTGAACTCTGGTCTAATATTATTTTCGAAAATTATACAAATTGGTTTTAGCAGTTTGCTTCCAAGTTCTATAAAGTAGAGCTTCGGCTCATTCGCCCACGCCTAGTGGTGAACCGAGTGGCTCGGAGACGGTGGTTCCTCGAAAAGAGGAACCTTTCTCTTGCTTGGAGATCTGAACGGCAGGCATCCTCTCTGGGGAGATTACTCAATAACTCGCAGGGGACAAGTCCTTGCCGATCTGATCGAAGAGCTTGAGTTGGTGTCCTAAACGTGGATGAGTTTACGCATCACTATCCGAGAACCGCTTCATTTCCTTGCCTTGACCTATCTTTGTGCTCTTCGGATGCACAGCCTGATTTTGATTAGGGGATGGTTGATGACCTCCATGGTAGTGATCACTTTCCCATTCAAATATCATTTTCAGGGCAACTGTCGCCTGAAAGCCCACCTCAGTGGTGCTTGGCGCGGGCGCGGTAGCCTGCATTCCAGGAAATGACTGAATTCTCTATCTCAGTCGAGGAGTTTAGGTCGGTAGATGAGGCCGTTAAGTACTTCTCCGGCAACCTCATCGCCGCGGGCCTGACTACTATTCCTAGAACGTCTGGCCGTTTTGCACGCCGATCACTCCCATGGTGGTCGGCCGAGTGTAAGACGGCCCTCAAACAGAAGCGTTATGCCTACATGCGCTATAAGCGTCGCCCGAACGATTTCACTGTCGGTGAATTTCGTCGGGCTAGGGCTAGGTTCCGGTATATTTTGAAGCACGCCCACCGTTCATCTTGGCGAGCATACGTGTCTTCCCTTAATGGGAATACCCCTCTAGCAGAGGTGTGGAAGCGAGTCAAAAGAATTCGGGGCTAGTTCTCGTACCCCGCGTCCGTGGCGTAATCCTTCGCAAACGCTTTCTCCGCATTCTCTACCAGGAATGCTGCTCCGCCAGTAGTCAATGCACGCCATGGAGTCGCGGAAGGCCGCCGGCTGGACTTTACCTCCAGAGGCAGAGTTGCCTTCACTGACAGGTTTACTGTGAGTGAGTTGCGCTCCGCTCTTGGTTCGTGCGCGGACACCGCCCATGGTCCGGGCGATGTCCCGTACGCCATGCTTCGACACCTGGGTGAGCGAGGCATGGCCCTTCTCTTAGATGTGTTCAAGAGGATCTGGGTGGAAGGTCTCCTCCCAGATTCCTAGTGAATCGCTACTGTGCTCGCCTTTCTCAAACCGGGGAGATATTACTCTACTCGAGCCGGTTTCCGCCCAATCTCTCTAACCTCTCGCGTGTGCAAGTTGATGGAGAAATTGGTAAATGTTAGATTAGCCTTTTTCCTGGACAGCGGAGGCCACCTGTCTTCTGCACAGTGCAGCTTCCGCAAGTTCCACTCCACGTCGGATGCTCTGTTTCGACTGGAAAATGCCGTCTGCGAGGACTTCCTTCGTAGACAGCACTACGCCACGGTGTTTTTTCGATCTAGAGAAAGCCTATGATACCGCATGGCGATACGGTATCATGGAGACTTTCCACACGATGGGGGCAAGGGGACGCCTCACAATGTTTATATCTGAATTTTTGCAACATCTTCGATTTCGCGTACGGAGGGGGGGAGCCCTCTGCGGTCCAAAGGAGCAGGAAGAGGGTGTCCGGCAGGGAAGTGTCCTCAGTGTCACACTCTTTGCCCTGAGCATTACCTCGAAGCTGCCGGAAGATGTTCCGCTACGCTCTACGTGGATGACCTTTCGATCTCTTTTGGCCCGGCCCAGATGCCAACTCTGGAGCATCGACTCCAACGGCCATTGCTCCGCATCTCTCGCTATGCTGAAGCGCACAGGCTTCGTTTTTTGGGGCTAAGACTAAGGTGGTGCACTTCTGCCGCCATCCAGGGCTCCACCATGACCCAGATTTGTTTCTTAATGGGGTGCGCCTGGATGTGGTTGAATCGCACCGTTTCCTTGGTCTTGTATTCGACCGACGCCTCACTTGAGGGGCTCATATTCGCAGCCTTAGGGTCACTTGTACCCGTGTCATGGATATTCTCCGTTCCGTGACTTTCAGCGCTTGGGGCGCTAAAAGGGCTACTGCCCTAATTTTTTATCAATCCTTTGTTCGTTCGAAGCTCGACTACGGATGCAAGTTTTATGCATCCGCAGCCGAGCGTTTATTGTGGAAGGTTGGACTCGATCCATCACACCGGCCTTCGCCTTGTGACTGGTGCATTCTGGACTTCCCCCATTGAGAGCCTGGTAGTCGATGCTAGGGAGATGCCACTCGATCTACGCCGCGTGCAGTGCATCCCTCACCTGTACTCGCGAGCCCGGCGCCTCTCTCAGTCGCCAACAGCTCTCACTGCATCCGCAGCTGATCTCGACGGTGCCTATGCCGCCGAGAGACGCCAGTCACACCCTAGGCCCTTTGGGTTTAGGGCCAGGAAACTCCTTCGAGAGCTAAATATAGCTTTCGGGCCGGTGGCGCCCCTGGTCCTGCCCAAGACGCCACCCTGGAGGGTACCACATTTGGCTATTTGTCGCCATACCTCTGCTCCCAAAGCTTGTACGACGCCGGGAGTATTGCGTTCGACCTTTTTGGAGCACACCTCGTGTCACGCTGAAACCGTGCCAGTGTATACGGATGGCTCCAAGTCCCAAGAAGGGGTCGGCTTCCACGCCGTATCCCCTCTGTTTGAAGTCAGCGGGGCTCTGCCAGGCGCTGCGTCTGTCTTCACGGCCGAACTGGTGGCAATACACCACTCGGTACGGGAGATTACGCAACGTGCCCGTTTCAGAGACCGGATTGTGATTTATAGCGACTCACAAAGCGCCCTGAATGCTCTCGGGGCATTGGAATCTCCGCATACCCGGGTTCGCCATATCCGTGACGCCACGGATTTGGCGAGCCGGGCGGATGTCGAGATTATCTTCTGCTGGGTTCCTGGACATGTAGGAATTGCGGGGAATGAGCGCGCCGATGAGGGCGCCAAAGAGTCTGCGAGGCCTCTGCGACCGGACCAGCGTTTCGCTCTTCCTTACACAGACTACATGGCAGGAATACGGGCAGCTCTTCGGACTGCTTGGCAAAGAAGATGGGAGACGGTCGAAGGGAACTTAAAGTTGCGTGCCATTGCGCCACGACTGTTTTCATGGACCTATTCTCCTATTCTGCGACGGCTTCATGTCGCTTTCTGTCGTCTCCGAATCAGGCACACTCGTGTGACGCATTGCTATTTGATGGAGCGCTTGCCTGCGCCCTATTGTGACGACTGCGTCGTCCCCCAGACTGTTCGGCACATTCTTGTCGAATGTCCCAGTCTTGGTGATCTTCGCGCACGTTACCTGTCCCGATACCGGGATGGGCGGGGTCGCTACCGCCTATCCCATGTACTCGGGATGAGTTCGTGCACATTGACTTGTGGACTTGTTGACTTTTGGGGGGGGAGGCCGGGCTTCTCCCCTTTACTTAAGTCGGTTTTATTTTTTTTGTTATTGTTATCTTGGTAGGTTGCACGCTCCTGCACCGTGGTGAGGGGGACCTCCCCCCGACTCCGGAGATTGCTTCCTAATTGTTACGTTTATCCCATATTTATCATTGTTATGTTTTCATATTCTTATTTTAAAGTAGCCTAATGCTAGGCTATCGTGATTCCGGCGACTTATGCCCAAGTGGGCAGTCGCCAGATGGGCTCCTCAAAAAAATCTATAAAGTAGAACGGATGAATTTTAGCGGTACCCGGAACTTTGTTTATTTGTATTTCCTTCATATAAAACTATTTTCATTTTCAGTTATGTCTATATTTGTAAGTGTAGTTTCTTCATCTAAATTTATTATGTAGCGTATTTTGTGTTATTTTTATCTTCGACATTTGCAAAATGTTCATTTTATGTCTTCACCACATGAAAATATCCTCAGGAGGTTTGCAGTAAATCGTGCGTTGGGAGCAAGGAAGGCGGAAGATAAGAAAATAAAGCCTATCTCTTTGTATGGATTTGTGCTATAGCTTATAAAGGAATTGGAAGAGTTGGGCAGTGTTAGTTGCCCGTAAACCACAGCTTGGTGGGAAATGTGTAATGTGCTAATTTGTTCACCCAAATAAGTTTTAAAGAGTCTGTAGGAGATCAATTCGGAAATAAATAGATTTTAAAGAAAACTTGCCCTGATCCAAACGACTCAGCAACCGACCTCCATTTAAGCACTCTTTGATCTCTTGGCACCTTTTATACGATCGATTGCACTATTCTTCTTCATCGTCTAGGAGAATCTCTTGTGTATCTTTGTAACTACCCTTTATTTGTCTTGCTCTCTAATATAATCTGACTTAGTGTATTTATAACGAGATTGATACCAGCGGTGGTGGGTAATGATTATTCGAAGGTGTAGCTTCTTAGTTCACGCCTGCCTTGTTTGTATCTTTTCCCTTCTTGGTATTCTTATGGATCGCATTCGTCTATTTTTTCTATGGAGGTAACAAGTCTATCTTTCTTTCCAAACTCGTTTCCTAGGATAATTAGGAAGCTTCTTTCCGCTTACTATATCACAGCTTGTCCGTAGCTCTGGGACAACATTCCAAAGCTCAATCATGATACAACCGAGGTAAGGCTTGTGAGCCATCATTCTGTTTTGGCTCGCTATAAAAAGATGGCTCTCATACATAAAGTTGGTGGCTCACAGATACCCTTTCCATAAACTGCTATAAATCTGGGCAACACTTAGATACTCGACTTTCTCTCAAAGCTCACGTCAACAATGTATGCATGTCTTTTCACTTCTTCCTCCTTAATCTTGCCCTATCCGCTCTCACTTTGAGAATAATAGCTTCGAGATCACCATCTCTGGTTTATTTACATTCAACCTTGCTTAGTATATTCCATGCTTACACTCTTCGACATCTTTAACTTGTTACAAATTTTGCAGCTCTTGTTCGTCTCCAGGGAGAACATTTCTGTCGTGCAACCCCGCGGCTTTCTTACTGCAATGTATATCTCTCCGTACTGGCATCATCTTCAAAGTAGTGGATAGGTAACAGAGGATGGTTTTATATGTAACTCATTGACTACTATAATTTCATAATCAAATTAATAAAATACTGAATAAAACGCAATTGAGGCCTTGGTAGCACAAGGCAAACAAACAATTTGCGATTTGTGAATCGCACTCTGCAACTATGGACTGCTAAAACAATATTGCTTCTACCGTGTTCCATGTCTTTCTATCTATATCTATGTCCAAATTAATCTCAGAATTAAATTAATTGTCTATGTACTCCCTGACAAATTTACTACTTCATTTTAGGAATACACTTCCAGAAGATTATAGTAGAGATCTTCCACCAGCCTCCCTTTTTATTAAATAAAAGTTAAGATATTACACCAATTTGATTTTCAACGTATTTACAATATTCTATGCAAAAGTTTGTTCTGTGAATAAACGCAAATATTCTCGTAACTATGAGGTCTTTTTGGCAAATGAACTTCGGATGATTTATATAACCCAATTCCTGGGCTAGGCATCGGCAGAAAATTATAAACATACAATTAAGTTCCGCTGCGAACTACTGCTACCTGGAAGCAAAAGGCTTTAAATTAAAAATTAGTGATTATTATGTGTGGTGCTGGAAGAACCTATTTCATTTTGTACAGAAGTATAGAGCCCTTTTAAGGCATAAATAATTGGTTAGTGGCGACGGCTGCAATCCTTTTCAAGTACCAGTTTGCATTCGGAGGAAATTTTTTAATGATTTCTAAGAAAAATCTACTAGATCTCAAATTTGCTTAAAAATATCAATGAAAAAGCCCGTCAAGTTATAGTTAATATAGGTTATTTGTATCAATACAAACTGAAAAGGTTAATGGAGTCCAATTCTTGAATTTTTCAGGACCAAAGCATTCGTAATTGAGTAAATTCTGAACAATTGAACAATTCTACCTGATCATAGAAGCATTCAGAGAAGTCATAACGCAATTTTTAAGAAGCCAGCATAGTTTGAAATAGGCAGAACTCCTCAACGGGTCTCTTATGCGTAAATATAAGTAGTTTGAAAGTTATATTTGGTGACATGATTTATCTATCCCCTAAAAATTCAATTGTACTGCAAAGAAAAAATGGTATAGTAAATGATCTTAACAACGATAGGAAATATGGTGTCCCTATCTAGTTGAATATCAAACACACATCGCGATTTGGACAAAATGGGTTGATGAAAGAAGAAAATAGAGACGTAAAGTAGGACACGTAAATTAAAAGGAGGTGGGTCTTCGTCTTAGGGCAAAATCTTTTGTATTTTCTTAAAAGAAAGCTTCCTAGAGCTTTGGTCATGGCTGGTCTCCTATGAGGCTCGAGCAACTCATGTTTTCCAGTATGTTGTCGTAACTTCTTTGAAATCATTAAAATGTATATTTTTATTCAAGAAAACATTTATGCACTGATCCTCTCTAGCTTGCAGTTTCCCAGTTCAGTGATTTCTATCTCCCTTCATCTATTGTCATCTCCACTCGTCCATTCAACTTGCATCATCGTAAATATCCTGATGTGAATTTTAACCCTTGTTCACTACCAGATGGAAAAGAAGGTAGTTCTTTGTAAATAAAGATCCGTAAAAAGAGCAAGATCGCTGGTTAACCCATGAATGAGAAGAGATTCACAGTTTGTGTGACAAAAAACTCAAACTCACGACGCCAATTCTGGTGGCCTTGAGCCGATTGACCTTTCCACATAGGATTACATCGCGGCAAGCACAAGTAGCTGCCAAAAGTTCAATTTCACAGGCAGAAAAGATGGTTTAACAACAAAACACATAATTCCTCCACCAGGTAAGTCCTGTAGTGCATGTCGTTACGCTCAAATTATTTTTACAATCCTTCACGACTTCGTGGTTGACTCGGGTATAGGAAATCTTCCGCTTTGAAAGAATACCCATCGCGCAGCAAAATTTAAAATTGATAATCCTGTCTTCTCATGCTCGGTGAAATAAGTCATCTCCCAAGGTTTTGACGTCTCAACTGGCTCCCAAACCTATCGCACCCTGATAAACATTGCAGGATATATTTAGACCACCTGTTGCCTAAAAGATGGAGCTTGTCTCACTAAGACGAGCTCCCCCACCTCCATCTTGCAAACATCCTTTATCCAGAAACTTTATTCAATCTAAGAAGCCATGGAATTCCTCGACCCTGATATTGAATAATTCTTGAAAACCTGAAATAAAAATGAATAAATACCCACCGCATCCTTGTGTATGTTCACCACCCCCTTTTAATAGAACAACGCCCAAAAGGGGGAGCTAGCCCCCAAGTTGGTATTCACTGCCTTAAGTCAATGAGGGGCTACAGCTTATGTCACACCATCGATGAATGGCCAATTTTGCGTGATAAAAAGAAAGTGATGGGTTGATTTGTGCTTAAAAAGAATAAAGGGGTGTGGGCTGATTTATTTTGCTGTTTTTTCCTGTACTTTATCGACAAATTCTTGGGGTTTGATGGTAGTAGAACCATTTGCATATGTTTTGTGTGTTACTGCTATTGTTGGATCTCTATCAGCAGCTTCCAGGTCTTTTCTAACTTTGGCAACGAAGGATCGGGCAAGTTGAGAAAGCGAGTAATCTCTGTATCATTATACCGCCAATTACATCTTGCCTTTCATTTACATCGTCACTTTAATTTTATTCATTGTTAATATAAAAAAGAATTTAAAAAAATAGTTATAAGAATGTTAGAGCTATTAGAAGTGATGTCCTCAAAATACTGACAGACCCTCTCTATATAAAAGATTATCATTAAAAAGATTCCGAATAATAATGAAGGCTTGTATAGGATTAATGATTGCACGCTGAGACATAGAGTATATGAATTAAATTCGGTGTGGGTACTTTTAAGGTTAGAACAGAATTGATAGACAGGTCAGTTTAATAACATAATATGAAGTACTTAAAAAGAAGTCATGTACTTTACTTAATGCTCAGATCCAAATCTTGAGAATTTCGGAGATATTGAAATAAAAAAAAAGGTTTTATTAAAACATGTTCTGCAATATGTTTTTGCTATAAATATCCAGCATATTTTTTTCTTAAGGATAGAAACCCAGTATTAAATGTCGTTACTGACGTTTCATTTTAAAAATTGATTCTATGCGGTTGGTATAGCAATATATAGCTACCTTTACACTATACCAGGTATACCTGAGGCCTCTTCTCATACACGATGCAAGTAGAGCTCTTATTAGCCAACTAGATACGGCGTTGGTCTTCCAACGTCGCAGGACTGGGTTCGATCTCGGCAAGAGCGTACACAAACGTCAGCGTACGTAGGAGAGATCTGGCTACTAATCAGTGAACGCACTGTACTCAGCCCTGTATTCGGGTGGGTAGATGTTACACTTCTCATCACACACATAGCCAATTACAACATTGCTTTCTTTCTCCTCCCGTTTTCGCAGTATAACACACACACAGACACTTTGTTGTGAGGAATCCTCTCGATAGGTATCTATATGCACATACCTTTATGCAAAACAGGTCAATCTGCCCCGGGCGATGAAGGTTCCACCTGAACGCTGTTTGGAGGTAAAAAACATAATACTTTCTGGCATCTCTCCCCAAAGAGGACCGGCCTCTGGTACCTTTGGGCTCACCAGTGATTTTTATACTGGCTTTTATGTTTATTTCATTATCCGATCATGGATCCGTCTGGAAAAGACAGGTTGGCGAACTAATACGAGTATTAATTCAGGAAAGTGACTGTATCCAATCTAACAGCCCTGTAAATGAGCTGTATCCATTTGGTTACAACTATCCTACATTTTTTCCACCACTGTACAGGGGATCGTTTTCAGCCCTACGGGACAGCACTATATATTACTCATTGCTATGCTAACCCCATACCTTCACCTCGTACAGGCAGTTTACTTTAAAATGTATTCCAATCAGGCCAATCTCACTTCTCTCCCTTTCACTTTCTTAATTTCTGCTTCTATGGCGTTTCTATAAGTGGTTTCATTTATATATTTGGTGCCATTCTTTACATCGTCAGAAATTAACTTTTTAATGGGTATTTTTGAAAGCCACACTTTTGCGCTCGTCGACGATAGATGATAATTCTGTCAATGTTTACTAATTTTTCTTCCCTGTTCTTCTTTTCTTAAACCCATCCTGTTTCAATTGTATTATCCTAATTTCTTCTTCCTAACTATATAGCTATATAATTAGTGGAATTAAGATCGACCGGATGATGAAATTTATATATGGTCACTATGACCATCGCTGATCGGCCCGAGGGTCCCAGGATCCGGTCCTCTTTTGGGGAGAAATGCCAGGAAGTATTATGTTTTGACATCAAACAGCGTTCAGGTGGAAGCCTTCGTCACCTCGGGGGAGATGGACATGTGTCGCGTCAGCGGTACGTGGATATAGATACCCATCGGCAGGACTCCTTGGAACACAAAGTGTGTTTGTGTTGCGCTGTGAAGGCAGAAGAGGAAAGAAAGCAGTGTTGTGATTGGCTAAGTGTGAGGTGAGAGGTGTAAGATCTACCCACCCGAAAACGTGGTGAGCACAGCGAGTCCACCAATTGGTCGCCAGATCTCTACGTGGGCTGACGTTTGTGTCCGCTCATGCCGGGATTCGGAATCGAACTCGGTACTGCGACGTTGGTAGGCCAACGACGTATCCACTCGTCTAGCATGAGCTCTGTCCTTGACTAATTTGTTTTTCATTCTTGTCTATATCACTATCATAATGATTAATGTTCTATTGCCCAAATATAACCTTCAGATATACCACCAGATTTTTCTTCACCTTCACTTCCATCCAAGTTTTCCCACCCACCCTAATGAATATTCTACCGAATAAATTGTAAAGTCGATCTGCCAAACAAAACAAACAGCAAATTTGATTTTCAATCAAAAAATATGTAATTATAAAGAAAATTAGGTTAAGGATTTTTGTCAGCAATAAGGTATACCAAATTTTCATTTGCTCCATTCATTAGCTTGGAAACATATTAGAGCCTTCTATTCTTCCTTCTTACTATGAAATACAAGTTTTTGTCTATGCGCCTCTAAGCAGCCTCAAATCTGTGGGCTCAAAATTTGTATCTTCTCTAAAGTTTATTTATACTTCTTGATGTTTGTCTCTTCACTAGTGCTGCATGTAGTGATTAAACTTGTACTTTAGTTTTAGCAGTAATTCGCTTTTTTTTCTTGCTTAGCTAACATACAGCGTGGCTCTTGTTTGCTTATTTGTCCCCTACCTTTACATTCTCTAGTGGTATTTAGAGTCTTATTTAAACATTGTGTTGTCTTTGGATGGTAGTGAATTTGACCGTTATCCTACTCGTCAGGTTTTCATGAAGCAATGCCCTCTTTTTTTTATTCACGCTGATTCGTCTCATTAAGCTCATCGTGTGCTGGCTTAATCGCTTCTGAGACATGAATATTAAATGTTAGATTTTATTTATATATCGCCAAATAAACTTAGTTAGATCATTGCTCTTGTTCCAAAGTGTTTCTGAGAGCTCTCCAACCTAAATCTTATTCATTTTCCCCAAACCTTTCTGTTTCTTTTCGCACTCAAGAGAGGTATCTAAAGTAGGCTATATCGACCCCTGGAGGTCGATTAATGATAAAGAGGGTCAATTTAACTTTTGGATGTTAAAAGGAGACATTTGTAGGAGAATTAAAAATACTGAGAGAATCAATTGATGACCATCCTAAGCTGTGTTAATTTTTAATTGAAACTCGAGAGTTCGACTAAAATTGTCAAGATCTTAGGCTTGTAGTGTTTTCTTTGGGGGAAGGTGGGAACTGGATGACTTGAAAAACCAGGCAGAGCACGCACTCTCTCTTTGTGGAGCTCTACAACGCAAAGCACTCTGGCACTGCCGTGAGTGCCGTCCTAGTTGTAACTTGTGTTTGACCTGTGCCGCTATAGGTATGTGTACTCAACCCACACACCATTGCATAGCAGTGGTACAGTCGTACGATATGGCATTATTTAATTTATAAACGTAAATAAAAAATATAAAATACGCACAGAAACACAGTTTCTATGCTCTGCAATATGACAGGCGTGGCTATTGTACTTTTGAAAAACTTTGCCCTTATGGGTATTTAAATTTAAGGAAAGTTAAAAAAAACACTGCCATATTGAGAGTAGAAAATGCATTAAACTCAATTTTGATTTATTTTGAAATTTCAGGCAAACTCTTCTTTTAAAGATACGAGTATTTAAATAATTTTTTTATTATCATAATATTAAAGGCAATTAAGCAAATTTGCAAATTATAATGCCTGTCGACTAACAGCTATTCTAGAATTTTCTGAATCAACGTGTTTCGTTTTCGTTTTGTTCTGTTTTGGTTTGCTGACATGTTGAGACTTAAGATTGAGACGAGTGAGGAAAACGTGTGAACACTTAACCTTCTTAGCTATCGGTGTGGTGCTGCGAACTTATGCTGTGCATTTACAATTTAAATTTGCCCATTTATAATTAGCACAATGGCGGCCACTAATGCTAAGAAAAAGTGCAGACAATATTAACAAGAGTATTTGAAATTTGGTTTCGTACCTTTGTTTACTGATGAAACAGTGCCTATTGCTTTTGTTATACGAAAAGACTTTCAGTAATGATGCCATGAAACCCGCGAAAATGAAAGACCACCTTGAAAGGATTCATTCTGATAAGAAAAACAAAGATCTTAGTTATTTTAAAATACTGAAATAGAAATTAAGAGCTCAGCCAAATTTAAAGAAATTTTTTGAAGCATCTGCCAGTGCTGATAGTGAAGGAGGACTGAAGACATCATACAACATCTCTCTTAATATAGCAAAGAAAGGAAAATGCTATACTATTGGTGAAGAGATAATAATACCACTAATACTAGATGTGGTTGAAAATGTTATGAAGAAAGACCCTGAACCTGTTCTAAAATGTATACCATTAAGTGCAAATACAGTGCAACGATGCATTGAGGAGATGGCCGATGATGTGGAGAGAACATTGACCTTTGAGCTTCAGCTTTTAAGTTTTAAATCAATTCGATGAATCAACTTTTAGAAGTTCAAATATCCTCATGGCCTATCTGATCTATTATAGTCCAAGCCTGAAGTGCATCGTTGACGAATTTTTATTTGCTAAATACCTTAAAGGTGATGCAAAAGGTGAGACAATTTATCTATGTTTGGAATATTATTCAAAGAAACACAATGTTTCCCTCGGAAATATAACTGTAGTGGCTACTCATGGTGCACAAGCAATGGTTGGCCGTTACAGAGGCTTTGCCGTTTTTCTGAAGAAAAGGGTTCCTAATGTAAATAATATTCACTGTGTTTTACACAGAAACAATCCTATAGCCAAGAAACTCATTGGTGAGCTGCATAATGGCTTAAAAATGTGTATCAGGTCAATAAATAAAATTAAAGCTCATCCTGTCAAATCGCGACTGTTTGCAATGTTATGTGAAAGAAATGATGAAAAGTCCAACCAATTGCTTTTGCACACTGAGGTAACGTGGTTGTCAAGAGGTGATAGCTTGAAAAGACTTGTTGACTTGTGTGGCTCAAATGTAGAGTTTCTTCCGAATGTGAGGAGTTAAAAAGATGTTACAATTATTCAAGCTCGAACAATCCTAATAGGCTTTCAAGTCAAAATAGAGCTATTTAAATCTTCAGTGGCACGTAGAGATTTTAAATATCTTTCAAACTTGCGAAACTTGGAAGAAAATGAAAACAGTATTTTCAGACTGTGATTTTGAAATATATATAGGACACCTTCAAAAATTAAAGGAAGACTTTAAAGTACGTTTCGTGGACCTGGAGAAAATACATGTACCTGACTGGATTGTTACACTGTTTGATTTGAAAATTGAAAATGGAGATATTGAATCTTACTTAGAAGATGAACTTGTTGTAATGTGTGCGGATCTCAAAGCTAAATGGTTGTTCAAAAGTAAAAGCTTCAGTGATTATTGGAGCAATGTAAATACTGCTACTAAATACCCCAATCTTAGAGCAGTGGCTGAATCTTTTTCACTTGCATTCCCAAGTTCCTACAAGGTTAAAGCTGGTTTTAGCCACGCAAATGCAGTTTTATCAAAGCAGAGAAACGCTCAACCTGGAAGAACGTGGTGATTTACGACTAAAACTCACACCAATTTTTTACCGATATGAATAATCTTTCAGCTGCTCATCAAATACATCCTTCCCATTAATGGTGTCAACTACTTCAATAAAAAGGTATGTTAATGTACTTTTAATGTATTTAATATTAGACGCTTCTCCCTTTTTTATTACCCAATCTAATATTTTATACATATTCATTTAGCATACTTTATTTCCATGTATTTCGATACGTCTGAACGCCTCTATGGGTAAATTTCAACATTATGTTCATAGTTTTGCTAATTTTCCATGATCTCCTCCATGACAAAATACATTTTTCTTTTTTCCCTCATATTTAATGGGAAATATTTACAAAGTAGTGGGACACAAAACAACAGTTTCGTGGGGCTTAGTGTGAAGTTTTCCTTATTGATATACATTGGAATTGGGACATGAACTTGATTTCTATTTATTTATTTTCAAGTAGATACCTGGGGATCGATGAGGAGTCAAAGATTCCATGAAGGGGTTAATGGGCTAAAATGTTCGGGCACTCCTGATCTAGAATATTCAACATCGAAGCTTTTCCGCTACTCAAGTAAGGTTTTTTAAAATCTATGTTATCCTCCCAATTAAATAGTAAACATACTCACCTGGTCATTTTACTATATAATAAAGTATCTAGGTAGAGTGAAAAAATAAGTCACATTTAGCAAGGTTCCTCTTGCTTAAATCTCTCGGCTCTTATACACACATTATAGACACATTCACTAACAGACGTTAACTAAAAAAACCCAGCTTCTCTACCTTCTACAAAGTTGGTCGATGCCTCCAATAAACACTTCTCTACCTTTCTGGGTTTTTATAATTGTCGTTGTACGAAATTGAGGAAAGCTAATTTAATGAGACTTTATCTCACCTAAGCAGCTTGCAATTTTTGTCTTTGCAGAAACGTAGCCAATGAAAATACAGTTATTGCTGCTGTTCTGTCATTGCTAGATATTCATTCATTTACGCTCCTAGTTGCACTAGTTACCACTATCTCCGCTTCTCTCGAATTCAAATTGAATCTCTAAACTTCGAGTACTTCGAAGCTCAGCTTGAAACCTTGCCTCTGAAATCGACTCTTATACTCGTAGTTGTGATTATCTATCGTCTCCCTAGTCATCCCACATACCGTTTCTTCGATAAACTAGGGTAATTTTTGAACAGAGTATTTTCTAAGTCCTCCTCCACCTTACATATTGTTGGAGATTTTTACGTCCCATAGCATACCCCTTCTTATCTGCGACTTTCTTGGTATTTTATAAGCTTTAATCTATCTCCATCACGATCGATGTGACCAAAAACTCAGTTAAAATGGAAATACACTTAACCTAGTTGCCTCCTCCACACCAATTCTTCATCCAATTTTATTTTTTCTGCCTCTCTACCCTAACCCTCACAAACACGCTACCACCAAACCTTAACATCTTCGATTCTCTTCCATTAACTAAGATCAAATGACGAGGTATCTCACTTGACCACATCTTACGTTAGAACTCTCATTACCTATAGTGACCTCAACGCGGACCTTCTCTGCTTTAACTGGATTTTCTCCTCCATCTTCAATGTCCATGCTCCCCTTCTCCCCAACTTCACTCTATGACAACATGTTCAGTGTTTTTCATTCATTATTTTGAATGCTGAGAAATACAAACAATCATACGAGAGACGAAGTTTGGATGCCTGTATTCATGTTGCAAAGAAAGCAACCGCCTACACAGATTACTCTTGCTAGCCCCTGATACAATGCCCGCCACTTAGCGTGAGTATCACACCAGCCATATTCTTGCAGAAAACAAAACCAATTTAGGCACCTTTTTCGATGTTCTTGCTAATTTCCATGCCCCTTTAAAACTTCAATGTTTTCTCCATATCTCTCATACTGAATTCTTTGTATTTTTCTTTAAAAAGATAATTCATATTCGTTCGGACATATCATCTGCTTCTATTTCGGGCTAGTGGGTAACTCCTCGTTTATCGACGTCACACGAATTCTTTCTTTTTTTGAAAAAGGCTTGTTGTCTCCTAAACTGAGTCCACCAAGTATTTCCCGCCAATTTCTCCATATTCTTCTTCCTTTCATCACTGATTTTTCAAAAGTTTCTCCCTCGCTTTGGAATAATCCATCTGAATTCAAACACGAAGTTGTTCGCCCGATCATAATCAAACCGTACCTGAACCCAGACGAGCCGGCAACCTAGCAACAAATTTCTTAACTTAAACTCCACTCAAAATTTCTTGAAAGGATGATGTTAAACAGAATTTTAGATGGCCTGTCCACCTACAGCGCTGATGAAATTTTTAATTCTGGTTTTAGGCTCGTCTTCATGTAGCGGATTGTCTTTGCCATGCTGCCGAAGCTAGTCTGCCTTCCCGGGGATCTGGTTCTTCTTGACCTCTCAGCAGCATGTGACGCTGCAGATCACACTAATATTTTATGACTCCGTGAATTACTAGGTGCCTTTGAACTGTCCATTAACTGGTTCCGCTCGTATCTTTCATTTCGTTCTCAATCTATTCATATCGCAAATAATTTATATATCTCAGACTGCAGAGGTCCGTTTTGTTGTTTCACAAGGGGCAATTCTCGGTCCTCTTCTCTCTCGCATCATCTTCATCTCTTCGGTATTCTTATTTGTTGTAATGTTCTATCATTTTATTTCTATGCTAATCGCATACAAATCTATTTCTTATCTTTCATGTATCGTTTGCTGAGACTCTTAGTAAATTACCATATGCTTATATCATTCATTAGGTAATGACTCTCGGACAAACTTCTGAAACACATCCATGGCGAAACTGAAGAAATACTGGTGGGCTCTCCTTCGGATGTGGCTCTGTCTAAAACTATTGCTTTTTATCTTAACATTGGAATTCCCTATGCCCCATTTCTCGATACAGTTAAAAATCTGGGTGGTACATATGATAGTTAGTTATCTCTCTCCTTTACATGTAATGTCAGCCACCCATGTTCTCACTTTAAAACAAAAGTTTCGATAATTCCACTCATGACTTCGTCACATCGCTCCTTGCCTAATGCAGCCACATCAATTAGATCAAACCTTACAGCACGTGTTCCTGTCTCTCAGGGACTTTTATCGCGGGCACTCCCCATGCTTTCAGAAGTACACTGGATATCTATTAGAAACATAATAGCTCTCATTGTCCTTATTAGCCTTCAGGGTCCCTTCTTTCATATGAATTAACTTAAATGCTGCAGTTTAATTCTACCTTTCTTCCTCACTGAATCTCCCACAGCTTCAATCAACCTCCGCTCTGGCTCTGCTCCTCTAGTGATTTTTCTGCGTAGAGTTCTTTGCTGTATAAATAATCGTGCTTCCTTTATGCCTCGAGAATATAGAATGATATGCTGCAGCGATAATCTAATCACTCTTAATCCCTTCAAACGTGCCTTAAAGACCCAACTTTATCTTAAGATTTTTATTAGTTAATAGGAGCTTTGTAAACTCCTATTTCATTGAAGAACGCTATACACAAAACAATATTAGTTTCATTTTTCTGCTTTTACACATCTTTTTTTCTGGTTAAATAACACATAGAAAGTTAGTAATTTAGTTGTTCTCATCAATTAACCAAAAAGAATGAAGGCAAGCACTTTTAAGTAAAGGTTCGCTCTACTTAGCAAGGTAACCTTAGGAGCTCAATTTTAACAAAAATATTTGACTATCATTTATAGATGAACAAAAATTAGAATATTCTTATTTATTTCTTCTATCGTCATATAAGTAATGTTGTCGATAGGTTTAGTTTAACTCTCACGTAGAATTGTTATTTTTGATTGAAAATTTGATTTTTTTTTAATTACATTAGTTTTAAGGACATTTGGCGCCTGAGAGGCGTAGTTACACGGTGCTTTGTTACATCTTAATTAGTAATTTCCTAGCTCATGTTATAATCTGTCTTCAAGCAAAATCATTTTCCCAGGCAAATGGTAAGGTAATTGAAGAGATCCGCAATGAAAGTGGTTACCCCAAACGAACTAAACCTAGATATCTGAGAAATGACATTGGCCAACTATGGCCAACTTGGCTGAAATTCTAAAACCCCTTCGACATTGAATTCCAAAGATCACAGGGTCTAAGACTCCTTACAGTATCAATATTATTTTTATTTTACTATTTTTTTAATAAGTGAAATGCAAAATTTGTGAAAAGATTTGTCAGAAGAGCTTTATAAAGAAAGTGACAGCTTAGTGGAATGAAATTTTTAAAAGTTAGTTAGATAGCTGCAGTAGGCAATAATGGAGGCAACATTGATTTGGGGGGACGGGGAAGGAGTGTACAACTTTTAGGAACTTCCTCCTATTGCACAATGAAATCCTGCCTCCTTCAGGGGATTCATTAGCAAATCTCGAGGTATTTAAAGGAGTTTATTAACCACAGCCAAACTTGGTTCCTTAGAACTGATAGCGTGTCTGATTTGTAGAGGAACATTTATTTTTGAATTACGAGAAGTAAATAACCCCTTAGCCTGTGGGTAGGGCAGTTAAACTACACATACAGTTTTGTGGCGTTTGTGGTAAAAAACTAATTGGTTTAAATCGACAGGTTTTCATTTGAGAAGTACTGAAAAACAACGAACCTCCAAAAAGAGAAACGAATTCTATTGTGATAAGGAAAAAGTGCTCCCCAAATTACGAGATAAGTCCAGTAGACGAGTTTGTGGAGGTACTGCTTAATTCTGAATCTCTTAGGAGTACTTACGGATATTATGAAACACACCTACCAGACTCTGTCCATGGTTTATGAAAGTTGACCTTATCCGTGACACTTTTCATTTGTTTAATCTATATTGAATTGATTATTTTCTCTCCTTTGTAATCTAAATAATGCCAATTTTCCTAAAATTTTAAGAAAATCAATCTTAAATCGAAGCCATTTTTTTTTATTTTTACTTGAAATGACGCGACACAAGTGTCTGTTGGCATTGCCTCGAATTAGCTTACGTTCGACACATTAATAATAGGACGGAGAAACAAAAGAGAAGAAGTACAGGTGCCAAAAATGACGACTCGTTATGAAACCACACATTAAGACTTTGTTCTCCTCATTAAAATGTTTTATTTGCATATTAGCATTATGATCAACACTATAATTTTGGCAAGCCCAGTGATACCAGCGTCTGTTCCTCGTTAGGGAAGGGGGAGGGGTATATAGATTTTGAATCCTATGTTTTTCCAATTACCAGTGAACCCTTCGTGGCACAAGGAAAGAATACGTTCTACTTCAAGGGTGGGGTAATATGACCAAAATCGGCCATCTCCGTACATGAAAGAGTAATGTGTTGGTGTGAGAGAATAGTGAGCGTTGGTAGGCTGTACATATCGTGACGTAGTTGAGTGGAGATGTCTGAGCATATACCTCAGAATCGACGTCCTTCATCATTAGCGACTGCCCCCTGCGAGCTCCATGTTTCGTCTCCGCTCTGGCAGGGAATCCAACCGGGTACGTTGGTGTGGAAGTCCTTTGCCTTCCCCATCAGGCGAACGAGCGCTCTTCCAGAAGGACTCATTTCCTTCTCATTACATGATATTATCCTTACAATAAATTGTAGTGAAGAAGGCTTTTTGTTAAAGAGCTCAACATTATTATTATATTTATTACTTGCTCATAATAGTAACTAATGAAAGTATGTAAAATTTGTATTAGTCTTTCCTTCTATGCCTATAAGTATTTCCATGGTTGTAATACAGATACCGAACTACCAGTAGGGCAGTACCTTTATTATGATCGAATCGATTTTAAATATCTTTTTGAACACTCTTTGTCTGAAAAAGGATTGAGTAAAACCTACAATCTATTCATTCTGACGTAATAGGCTGCTACACACCTAGTCACTTCACTACTATATTTCAAATAGATTGAAATTGCAGATATTGTACTTTCGGGTAAATTAATGTAAGAGAAAGCTCATTAATATTACGGCACCCAGAATGAACCCACGAAACTTTCAAATAAGGAGCCCGTGGGTTGATTTCGGAATATTTTGTAGTGGCGTAGCTGAAGAAAGCATTATGAAAAATTCATGCTGATAAAATATCCTAAATGTTGCCGGAGTATTCAACGCCTAAGAGTCCCTAAGGATAGAAAAGCTCCGTTAAATTCAAGTTTTGTTCGTTTGGAAATGAAAGACAACCACACATCCCCTTTATGTCAGGCTATATGTATTATGCTGATTTCCTGAAAGAATCTAACGAGAGCCCAAAGAGAGGGTAATTACTAGCAGGGGTTAACGTGTCTTATCAAACAAGGTTATTATAGGCTTGATTTTATATTATTTTTAAGTGGGAAAAAGACAAAGAGAATTTTGAATGTACTTAGCGAGTTTTGGGTAGTTAGATCATAAGGATTTAAGAACGACAACAGAGAGAGATTTAAAAAACAGAGATGACCCTTATTTCTAACTTCCAATATTATTTTACAGTAACCCCAAAATAAATTTATTTTCTATTCACACAAATCAGCAATTCCCCATAAAATTCACAAACAGGAAAAGGGATAATAAAATTTCCATATGCAGAAAATCGATAGTCAAAAATTTAACAGAATTTGCATATATGTATATTGAAATACGCTAAAATAGATTAAAGCCATTCTATTCCACAAAATATGAAAGAATTTAAAACTAAAGTAATATAATTCAGAGATATAGCTGTAAATATAATTGATATACATATATAAATAGATTAGAAAATAAATTTACTTCACGGGACAAAATAATGCATGCAGAAATATCGACATAAAAGCATTTCCGTTGATAAAAAAAAAGCACCCGAATGGTTTTTAAACTGGTGGAAAGAGGTTAACGATGGCACACGCAAGCTCACCTTGCCTTAATCTTACTAGACACCAGCGGGAAGAAAGGAAGACATGTATCTTATCTTCCTTCCCTGCAAAGAATCAATCCCAGTCTCGTTCATTCAATCCCACTTGCCTGTTTCCGTGGTCGTCATGAAAGGGGTGAGTGAACGTGGCTGAGGCTTTCATACTTCCCACTTAGGGAAATGCGATGCCACTGAGCGATGCTTTTTGAAGGTAACTTGTCACAAAATCTTCAAATCCCGATTTATCGTACGAAAACTGGATTGTAATAAGCCATTTGACATTAAACAAGCTTAATGAAGTTTGTATTAATGGACCCCTATCACGTTTCAGGGTATGTGTTAAAAAGCGATTTGGGCAAGTCCGTGGCCACCGCGAATAGATCAGAAAAGAATTTCTTCGAACGAACATACGGAGAAGCGAACGGAGAGGGAGCGAAGCGATTTGTGCGGCAGGAGCCTCGGGCAAGGGAGGCAATAGCGCCGCATGCTCTCAACACGAGAACCACAGTGCAAAGAATCACGCCAACGACCAGTTTAAGCGCCTCTCACCTTCGAGGCTCCCTTGCATATACTGGCAATATGGCATAACTCTGGCTGATAATCAATGCTTTCGAGATCCGTTGTCTCTTGGTTTTACGACTCTCTATCTTCTTGCTTATTGCGTCCTCGACTATTTTGACGCGGAACTTAACTTGATTTTCGTTGTTGTTATTTTTTCATCGCATTGTGTTCCTATCTATTCATCTCTTGTTAATTGTGACTGAATTTTCACCACTGAATGATTCTGCGCATTCATTTTTTCTTAGTGAGGTGAATGTTCGCTATATTGAGATAAGGACTGATCCATTTGTCCGCTACATATTTATGTCCAAATGAGTTCATAACAGAAATTCGATAATTGAATTTTTAACCATATATATATATATATATATATATATATATATATATATATATATATATATATATATATATATATATATATATATATATATATATATATATATATATATATAATATATCACCATTTGAATAGGAATTATCTGATTCCTATTCATGTAAAATACCTATAGATTATAATCAATTTAAAATATCTTCATCAAAATCTAAATCTGACCTTCTCATAATTGAGTCCCTTTTAATTGAATATAATCAGCCTCAGTTAAATAAGGACTCTACTTCCACACCGTTATATATTGCCTGATTAATTTAGTTTGATTTTTTTAACTAGTTAACATCAATTAATTACCACTTAAACAACCAACTAGCTAACATTTTTTTTTGTGTTTTGGTGTTTTTTCGACCAACCAACTACATAGATCAGAGAACCAACTAATACTAAATCACATCTTTCCTGGTAGTATAATTTTTAAATTTCATTCAATCAGTTCACAGCTTTCTCCGAATCAGATAACAAATTTTAGTGTATTTACTTAGGTTTTCCTTTTCTTCTAATTGTAACCTCATTAATTTCATTTGAATTTATTTATTTTTTATTTTAATATAGAGATTTTTGTCTTTTATATTGCATTTTGATATTTTTCCTTTTGTTTTACATCTTAGTACATTTTTAGCCTAAAGCCATTAATTATCATTGTTGCATAATTTTTAAGCAATTGTTCTTATATAAATCTTTAATATTCTACCCTTGAAGATGGGTTCAGAGCCCAAAACGTTGACATTATATGTTATATTCAGTACTTGCTTTCCTTTTCTTGCTGAAGATCCGGTTCAAAGGAAGCAGAAACATACACGAATATATATATATATATATATATATATATATATATATATATATATATATATATATATATATATATATATTAATTAAGAAGGACAAAATGAAGAAGGCAGGTCCCATCTTTAATCTTTACCTTTCGGGTTATTTCTAAACCTATCTTCAGGAGCTATAAAATAAAGTTGAAATCTAAAATAAATCTATACTACAGTACAAGTTCAATATAATTAAAAAATGACACAAACGACATTAAAATACTAAAATGGACGTTATGTTAATGAAAGAAAACAACTAGTGAGGTAAGTACAGTAGAAAAATATTTAAAACGAAATTATAATTATCAAACGAAAACAGAATAAATGTAACAGTACAAAACTTTAGAATGGAAATGAGGGCAAAGTTAGAGTTGAACAAATTGACAATATAGTAAAACCAAATAAAGAAACAACATTACTTTACATGGTCAGATCACAATGAGAAGAGAAATCGGGCAGGAAATTTAAGATTAAATTCAGCTTGCTTGGTTATCAGGTCATAAATAACGGAAAGGATGACGCGTCATTATTTAAATTCGGGTGGTTGTATTTAATACAGAGATATTCTTTAATGCGGAGAGTTGCTGTAGTTTTGGCAAATTTTACTACAGAGAAATCATTTAATGATACGTCTGTCTTACAATCCATTGCATGTTTTCTGATGGGGGAATACTCTTTATTGCTCAATGTTTTACCTGTTCTATAACTTATACTCATGTGAGAGCAGTATCGTGCTGGAAGAAAACACACCGTGCTTCCTATATAAGCCCCCTGCTTACAGCTAGGGCAATTAAATAAAATATACAATGCAAGAACTCAACGACGTGGGAATACCATTCTTCACTAAAAGAAATTGTGAATATTTTTGTTGTTGATAAATATAAGTTTAAAATTTATTTGGCAATCAAATTGCCTTAAAATTGTAGATAAACGTTTCTGGAGCAGGCCATTAAAAGGGGGTGATGCTTGGCAATATGAAGAACTTAATTCCCTTGAGACATTAAAATAAGTGGAGGTGTTATATTGCCTAAAGAGAAATTTACTTATACAACTTTCGACTAGGGATAATAGATAGTCATTTTGACAAAATATTCTTTTAAAAAGTTAAATTCCAAATGCATATTATGGTAGGTAGAAGACAGGTTATAACCTCTGAAGATAAGCGTTTTAATGGCACCAATTTTATATGCAATATCACAAAAACTAAAGAAATTTAATCTCAGCCCTGTGGAAGTTGGTTTTCCAAAGACACTAGTTTGAATGCCAGAAGGGGTACAAGATACATTAATATCTAAAAATGGCAAACTATTATTAATCTCGTGTTCTTGGGTGAAAGCAATATTAGGGTATAAATTGTTAACAAAAATGAAAAACTCTTTAGAGCACAAACTAGAAGAAAAAACAGCAAAGGTATCGTCAATATATATTTTATACAGTAAAGGAGGGCATTGAGCAGGGAAATCACAGTAGTCTCTCTCCTCAAAATTGCACATGAAAATATTTTCAAAAACTGGCCCTATTGGGCTTACCATCCCAACACCTTCAATTTGATGATAAACGACGTTATTAAAAGTGAAATAGTTGTCTTTGACGGCTAGCTGCAACAACTGAAAGGTTTGTGAATCCATTAAAGATGGCATTTTTATCTGGAAAAGTGTCAGATAAAATAATCTCTATAGTTTCTCCTAAATGGGAATATTAGTAAATAAGGATGATCTCGAAGCTTGAGAAGGATAAAGTACTTGGCGACTTAAACTTTATAATTTCTGTGTAAATTTTAAAATATATATATATTTGATATATATATATATATATATATATATATATATATATATATATATATATATATATATATATATATATATACGAGGGGCAATCAATAAGTTTTGCGAATCGGTAGGGCAAAACAGAGGAAGGGGAATGGCTGTTTTGGGGGTGTTAGGACAAGTTATGACAAGTCAGGACCTGCAGCCGCACGCTCCTGCCTTTTCTATTTAAGAAGCAGTAGCTGATTGCAGATCGTCAGGCACAATTATTTTAACAATGGAGAAGGTTGAGCACCGCGCAGTGATCAAATTTTTGACCAAGGAAGGCAAGAATGCAAAAGAGATCCATGAAGGCATGGTTGCAGTGTACACCGACACCGCCCCTTCCTATGCAACCATTGTTCGCCGGAATAGGAAGTTCCGCCATGGTTGTGAGTCCCTTGAAGATGACCCTCGTCCAGAACACCCGTCAGACGTGACCAACGAGGACAATGTGGCCCGTGTGGAGAGGATGATCCTCGAAAATCGACCGGTAAAGGTCGAAGAAATCGAGCGAGAACTTGGAATATCACATGGAAGTGTTATCAACATCATCCACGACAATTTAGCCATGACCAAGGTCTCTTCCCGTTGAGTCCCTAGAAACCTCACGCTCCATAATCGACTTCAACATCGTCAAAGTCCCCAAAGCCAAAGTTGCACAAGCTGCCCTGCGCGAGTGCGGATTCGAGGAGCTCAACCATCCCCCCTACAGTCCAGATCTGGCCCATAGCGACTACTTTTTATTCCGCCAGCTCAAGGCTGCACTGCGTGGACGCCGGTTTGGGGGTGATGAAGATTTCCAGCTTGCCATGAAGGAGTTGATTGAACAGCAGTCGGGAGAATTCTGGTTGTCGGGAATTCGAGGCCTCAGGGAAAAATAATAAAACACTTTTCTTTATATCCGAATTTCAAAACTTATTGACCGCCCCTCGTATATATTGGGGTGGTCCAAACAACTGAAAATCATATTTCTTTCTCTCCACAGGGCTGATTTTATTACACTTTACGAAAAGAAATTACATGTAAGAAAGAGTTCGCCTCTCTTTCTCATCATTTAGGGGTCGCCCCACATTTCACTTTTTCTTCATCAAGTTGGTCTTTGACTTTGATAGTGTAGGAATGGCCATTCGATGTTCGTGAATGAGACGGTAGATGAATTGCTTCTGAGCATCATCCTGCGTCAGCGTCGCATTGTACGCCTCTGTCAGGGCCACTCTTCGTTCAGCTGCGTCGTTTAACACTCCCAGGCTTTAGGCTCCCGACTGAAAATCCTCTTACAGCTTGTCGCCCTTCCAACCCAAAGGATCCATCCGAAGTAAGCCTTACTTCGGTCCTGGGATCCGCCTTTCTTCAGGAGGTCGAAAACACGATGAGACCTTTTGGTGAAGATCTTCGATTTTTGCCCGGCGTGGGTGATCTTCAGTCAGATATTCCGTATTCATCCGAGTCCCGCAGTTTTCCTTCATCTTGTCTGGAACCCGGTCGTCCAACAAGGAAAGGCAGACCAAATCTTCCGCCAAATACTCGAGATGGTGTTGGCTGGCATTGCTCGCGGTTGCAGTAACGTTCATTTGGTTCGTGTACTTCTGTAGTACAGTCAGCCTCATGAAGTCGTTGTATGGCGCGTGGAATAACAGAGGAGCTTCGTGCCAAAAGCAGACGTACAACAGCGCAATGCTAGTCACATTTCGAAACAGGAACATCTTGAAGCAGTAGATCTCTTTTGACATCCACATCGCGTGGTAGATGGCACCACAGGCACGAAACGATGGTTGAGTCGCTGTGCCCCTTCCGAGAAGCAGGGCTGAGAACTGCAGAAACTCGAAGTAGTTGTATCAGCCAGGGCAGATACCAGGTAATCCTTCATCTGGCAGCGGAGCTACTCCAGATCTCCTTCGAAGAGGGTATCCTCAGCCATCGTGTACTCTTTTTGGTTGATAGTTGGCCGCTCCTTATATAAACGCTTGAAAAGGGCGACTTCCGGACTTCCAGTGTGCCCAAAGACGACTCGAAAGACGTTAGAGCGAACAATCTCAAACACATGATGGCGTAATGACAACTTTGCCAACTCCCTCCCAATACCTTTCTCGATCCGGTCGCATGGTCCATTGTGGAGGCCAGTGTTGCTTGCAGTTGTATCTAAGACCAATCTGACTACTTCGTCGCGAATCTTCCAAGACTCGAGAAATTCCAGGTATGCTGAAACCTGAGGTTTTCCAGTACTTCGGGTAGCACTTATAATACCCATTGACTTCTCGAATCCTTGACCAGTTGCCAAAATCGAAACTCTCTCCACTATCTTACCTTCCATCTCCTGCAGAATCTTCCCATCCCAATGCAGGATAAGGGAACCAGCTGCTTGAAAGTTCTTCTGTGCTTCTTCGTCTTGGATTTGGCGTGTGTGACAAGGCAACCACCGTATCGAATTACAGGACAACGTTAGATCAGAAATATCGTGGCACAGGGCCTGTGCAACAGCGCCAGTAACGAACGCGACACCAGGATCTGAGAGATTGAATCGATTTCAAAGCGCCAACGACTTCAGGATATTTGAAGATGTTCTTCGGCCTCTTAGCGGGAGACCAGATGTACAAGCTGAAGTTGAAGGTCGTTAGTCGTCTTCAGCCTGTAACTCCACTGGCAATGTGCAGCTGAAACTGAAAGCAGCAGCGTCCTCTTAAAATTTGTCCTCTCGTTCGTCGTATCTCCATTTGAGAGCCGCTTCTTGGTCATTTCTCTTCCCACGCCTTTGCCTTGTCTCCAGATTTCTTCGTGTCGATCCCTACGATACTGCGCGAGAAGATGTCCACATGCTGAATCTTGAGGACCTACTTGTCTTCTTTGTTGTTTATGGTCTGGAGAGCATCGCTTGTGGCAACATTATTTTATTGTGATGAAATTTCGCACACAAGGAGAGGAATACAACACGAAAAAAAAACAGTGGGGGAAAAAGATCAGTGCACTTTGAAATATTACTCCCGTTTTTTAGACCACCTTAATATATATATATATATATATATATATATATATATATATATATATATATATATATATATATATATACCTGAATTCTTAAGAGACCTGTTCAATCTCTCTGCTGCCATAGAGTAGTCAGCAGGCAGGTGGTACCTGACCCCTTCTAGTCCCTTCCAGGCGTGCTCATTACCTTCTTCCGCCTCTGTGAGCCTTGCCTCTAATTTTCTCCGGTATTTTTAATGCTTTTGATCTAATTTTATTGAAAGACCCTCTGGATATTTTAGTTTCATGAAGGCTTTCTTAATATACTCAAATTCATCATTCAAAAGGCTTTCGCTACAAATGCGAATAGCTCTTAAATAAAACCCAATGACTACTTTTGTCTTCCTTTTCTTACCATGTCCAGAGAGAAAATTAATAAAATCGTCCTTATTCGTGGCTTGCCTGTACACACATAATTTAGCTCTATCGTCACCCTTATGGACCAACGTATCCAGGAAAGGAATTTTATTGTTTTATTATTCTTCCACGGTGAACTGGATGACCTCATCCACTTCGTTCAGCAGTTCCAATTTGTTGCCTATATCGGTACTCGCTGGAATTACGGCCAGGACATCGTCTACGTGCCTCTACCAAAGTGAATCACTCCCTATAACCCTCGTCAATTTCTTCGTCTCTAGAACTTCCATGAACAAGCATGCCATATGAGGCGATCCCATGCCTAGTCCCCTGCGCGGCCTATATTCGTCCCCCTCAAAGGTGAAAGCACCAAACCTTACACATAAGGATATTAACCTGATATAATCCTTCTTATTAATAGGTAGATCATAGTCATTGATATTGTCTACTGCTTTCTTTACTGCCTCTAAGGTAACATCTATTGGAACATTGGTGAATAACGCCTTGACATCCAAGCTAACGGTTTCTTTCCCCTGAAGTTTATCTCAGATAATTTATTTTTGAATCCGGTCGAATTCTTCAAATGAGCTTTACTGATTTTGCCCAAGTGTGTCTCCGTTGCACGATCCTTCGGAATCGTAAGAAAATCGCAGTCCAGCTGCATCATAAAATGATGGACAGAGGGCGGTCAGTTTAATGCATCCGTCAGAAAAGTCTGTCGCAGACTGCTTGCACAATGGCTGAAGTGATGAAAAGTCCGCCATAAGCCACTTGGGCAGGGTCTCACCTCTACTGAACCATGGGTCAGAGAGCGGTGTCTTATGACCAGAAAATTCCATGTTCCAATTGTTCTCGACCCCAGGCAATGTTAGAGTCCGCAGGCGGGCAGAGGAGCAGTGCTCTCTAGATTGCATGGCGGCCGCTTTGTAATGGTATGAAGCTGCGTGTCAAGTTCAGCGGCCGGTCGTATCACCGTTTGTGGTGGTACCATGAATTCAAAGATGTACCAAGCTATCTTAAGAGATTACATGATTCGCTCAACTAAAACCTCCGCAGAAATTCTAGGAATGTGATCTTCCATGTCCCATGTCTCTTTCCACCATATAGTAGTTCCGGGACAAAAATAGGCCTGACTACCTCAATATCTGGATATGAATCCATTGGAAAATCTCTGGAAGGCAGCCAGGCTCCAATGAACAACTGAAGGCAGTCATCACCAAACAGTGGCAGCATCTCACCTCTCAGATCACGCACCCACCTGTAGGGAATAACTCCAAAAGAGAATGCTTTCCTCGACCCAGTATTGACCTTCCTGTTTCAGTTTTGTATTGCTGCAATTTTCACCGATTATCTGCATATCTGTTGTGTTGCTAATGTTACATATCTTGGCATTTTTTTATTTTATTAATCCTTGTTAATTTGGGGGAAATATATAAATTATTGCTCTTTATTCTTATTTATTTTAATCTTATATTTATATTGATATACAAATAAAAGTTTTCCATCTTCAGTGGCTACAGACAATAAATAAAATGTTATAACAAGTGTATCAGACAACATTCAACCAAAAGAAGAGCTCAAATTGAGATAGCAAAAAACTCAAAGGAAAAATAATATGACTAAAAGTGAACCAATAAGAATAAAGCTTAAACCAAAGGACACAAACAAATTGAACTTACAATGGTAATATATTAAAACAAATAATATAAATTATATGGGGAAATAGAATGTCGTGGTATGACATTACATTATATCAATACCATATTATATCTTTGAGAGAGGACCAATAACTTGAAAGCGAACCGACAAAAGGGACGGAAAACCACGCGTTCAGACGGGCTGAGTAACGAGAGAGTGCAACGAGGTCAGGAAAATTATGGACAATGGCAAAGTTCAATGTTATTTAAAGAGACATGTATAAAAATAGAATTTTATTTACACAAAAAAATTAATAAGAGATTTGAAGGGTAAAATTACCTCAGAGAATTAACGGGCAAAAATCACATCAATAAACGAAGGGGGGAAGATTAACTCAATTGGGTTACTGAAGGGGATTTGGGGGTTGGCTTACGGATGTCTTCTGTACGTTAGGTGAGACCGCTCGGACTTCAGAGCGGGAAGTTGGAGTGATGACGGTTCTCCAAAAGCAAGGGAAGGGGGGGTAACTTCCGGTCCAGGGGAGAGTATTTCAGCTATCCGGAATGAGGAGGGCTTCGACAGGAGTTGATGAAAGAAGTCGGGAAAATCACTCGGGGCGATCGTTCAGTGGAATTACCTCCTGGCTGGGGCTAAGTCCAAATACACAAAATAGTCCAGCTGTCACTTTGCTTTGTTGCTAGCACTTGACTTGGAACCATGGGGAAATATTCTGTGTTCTGGTGAGACTTCTCAACTCTGTGTGTCTTCCGGGGAGTCGAGCGTTATTTATATCGGAGGCTCTCCCCGGAGTTGGGGGTTAGCGGGAAACAGCTCTACTCTCGAAGGGCCTCGAATCTTCTAGGAGCTATTTTAGCCCGCATAAAGGTGAATCGTGGGGGACTCGATTCGAGGCTACCGCTTGTGGAAGGGAGGGGGGGGGGGTAGGCTTACCACTTTAGTCCTAGCCGGGCCTTTTGCTGCACATGGGAGTTCCTTTCTGCTAAAGATCTTCCACGTGGGGATTCCCTCACACATCTCCCAACCGAAAGATGATGCTTTACACGCATTTGCGTAGGAAAAGATCATCCCAACCTGTCAAACTAGTGTTATCAAAGGTCTAGGGAAATTCTGACCTTCTACGACAGGTGTACACACAAAAAAATAAACGTAAATCTGAGCTCAGCGGGGAATTTACGGACATAAGCCTTAAATCGGTCGATTATAGAGAATTTTAACTCATACAATAAAAAAAAGAAAAATAACAGGAGAACATTGGCGACATTTCAGTGGAACCAAAAAAAAAGGATACAATTAAGTGGAGGCATTAATCTGGGACAAAAAAACAACAACAATTTAGTGGACCCCCCAAAAAATCATAATTAGGAACATTAATGAGATAATATATATATATAATTCACGTGGAAAACCATCGCTCCCGTCGAGGACGGGGTAGGGTCCCTTTCACTAACTAAGGATTTTGTTGCTTCCCGTGGGAAGTAGCACCAGCACCTTCGCGCCAGGCTTGAATTTTCGTTCCCGTGACTTAAGGTCCAATTAGATCTCAAACCTCTCAATAAGTCCTTCTTCATGGGATACGAGACTCGTTTGTTGGCTCGGGTGGACTCATGCTCGAGGGCTTTAATTTTTTCCCAACGGGGGGGGGGGGAGAGTTGCGCACTCCTTCTTGACGCTGGAAAACTTTTCGCTCCGGAGGGCTTGGAACTCCGGGTCGATAGGGGTTTTCAGGGGAACAGGTGCATGGGATTCCAGGGCTGCCTGTGTACGGGTAATCACGGGCTGAGCCACGGGATGGTCGTGAATTACGGGGTTCTGACCGAATAAAACGGAGCAGAACTGGATTGGGGCCGCTACCACTTCGGCCCAACCGGACATATAGTCACACTCGATGTGACAACGAATTACTGGGAAACGACTCGCCCGGCCAAGGTAGTCGTGGACCATCGCAAATTTCTTGTGGCCGGGCCCAACAGGGGGAAGTAGGTCCTCAGACACTATAATACAGGTGCACCCGGTGTCACGGACGAGGGTGGATACTCGGCGACCGTTCACAGTTCCGTTCTCGAACTTCAATCCACCAGGGTTATTCTCATTAAAGAGAAAATTTACCTGATGGACCGGGTCTTTGGCCAGCGAGGGAGGTTCGGGAGTCTTCTGAGGCGACGGAGGAGGATCAGGGGCGGCCAAGATTTGGTGTACTTGGTGGGACCGAGAGTTTGCGACTCGGGAGTTTTGAGGACAGTTCGTGCGGTAATGGCCGGGAACTCTGCAGGTGTAGCAGGCGATCGGGTTCTTTTGGTACGGCACAACCGGGGGAGAAGAAACTAGGGGCTTAACGTCTCGTTGTTCCAATGGATGGAATGAGAAATATCTGAATTAAAAGCAACATAACAATAACTAACTTTGCCTCTCGAGGTTGTATGGGACAAGTAATTGTATGGAAAAGAATGATGACGGAGTGAGTTGTGTTTAGCGAGATAGGAGAGAATTAGTTGGTTGGAGAATATTTACTGGGTTATTGATTTGATTGATCAAGCGTAGTCATTTAATTCGGGGTTCAACTTTTTATATACACACGGATTCAAGAATTTTTAAATCTATTGAGTTTGGCACACTATGAATTACAGAAAGAAAATATCTGTATCACTGGAATTGCCAATATTGGTGATATGTGAATGAATATGAGACTGCTCAGGTTCGGAAATAGGTCGACCAGTTCTATAATATGAAATCTCAAAGTGATTAGAGATCCTCAGTTGTACCTGCAGAGTGGTTAAGCCAACGTAGCGACTGCTGCAGGTCGCGCACGTATATAAGAAAACAACCGAGGACCTCATAAATTTAAGTATGGCATCCTTGATATTGAAGAAGAATGATAGACTGGAGGGATTGTCATTAATAATGATAAAATTAGTTTAGCGAAAATGTCTAGAGAGGAGCGATCTGATATATTTGTTGAGTTTAAAGATCAGGTGGTCCAAAAAAGGAAATTTAATGTACGCGTTCTGTTTTGAACAAGTTTGAATAGTTGGCTTTGGAAGGAAAACTTTATTCAGAAAATTTGACAGTACATAGCTTATTGAAAATACTGATGGGCTAGTAATGTGTATATATATATATATATATATATATATATATATATATATATATATATATATATATATATATATATATAGCCGGGATAAACTCATGCTATGACTGAAACCTGTTATAGTGGTGTCTTTTCCGGCCCTATTGCCGCTTGTGGTCCATAAACTACCTGAGGCTTTTCCTTTTTTTTGATACTTCTCTTCTCAGCCTTGTCTCACCTTGTGTCTTGGCAAGCGTCTCATTTTGGCAGGCTTGTCACACCGAACAGCTTCCGCCATAAACTCATCCCAGATTTGGGCCTAAATCGAACAATTCTTCTCTGTTATGTACTTTCTCTCAGCTTACTTCCTCCGTGAATCGTTATAAAATCTTTAGCCAACTAAATCCTCACCAAATCCATATCTTCAGGAACTTTCCTGGGATCTCTAACCTCCAGTGCCTTCACTAACACAGCATCTCCTCCCTCCCCCACCTACCCGTCGCCAAAACGGAACCTTTTGAGTTCTACTCTCAAACAGCCATCTCATTATCCTTAATACCCAGGGGCCTTCATACCCTTTTCAACTCCAGAAAAATCCCTCCCCCCAAAAGCTCAATCCCGAGGCTTTTTATACAACTCTTCATTCCATGCTCAATCAGAAAGCCCTACACTTCTTACACTCTTCTCAAAGCTTGGTCCCCTAATACTCCATCTTCATTCTAGCCCTTCTCCTTCAACACCCAAACTGCCGCTCCGACCCTCTTGACGGTGAATCTATTTATGTTCTTGGGCCTAAACTTTGATCACAATCTTTTATTGTTATATTCTGACTTTCATCATCATCATCATCATCATTTTAGGAATTTGCCTCCTACTGTTGAAAGGAGGCTTTCTGATCTTTCTGATTTTTTGTTGATCTTGTGCAATTTGTTTCTAATCTATTTGAAGATCATCTCACAATTTTGTTTTCTTTTCGGCCCTCTTTTATCAAGTGGAATCCAGTCGGTAATTTTTATGCTTCATTTATAGTTTTAAGATCTGGCCACATGACCTACCTAGCTCCATTTCAGGTTTCTTATAGGTTCTGCAATATCCTAAAGTTTGGTTTGTCCACGTATGCAAATGGCGGATTTTCTCTCACCTCACGCCAAGTTAGCTCCACCCATTCATGGGCTCTTTGTGTTTGTCTATCTTCCAAATATTTTTTTTGTTTCAAGTTCCAAGATTATACATTGGTTGTATACTTTTCTTTTCAGGCCTCCTGAAGATTTATTCTAGACAGGACGCGAATAATTTCGGAGAGATAGTATCTCCTTGTCGAACAGTTTTCTGTAATTGAAAGATGTTTGAATCCTTACACAATCTAATCTAGGTAAGTTCTGCAATTTTAGTATTTATGTTCTATGCTATTTTTGTAGATCAGATTTATTCTCTGATTTTCCAACGCTGTTATGATCTCTGGTGTTTCTTTTAATCAAATGCCTTATCGTAGTCTACACATACTAGGTATAGAGGTATATTGTATTCTGAGTTTTTTTATAATGAGCTAGTTGAAAATATATACATACGAGTATGTATCAGGTCAATCGTTGGGAAGCCTTTTCTCAAGCCAGCTTGTTCACTCTGTTGTTTGTCATGTAGCTTGTTTTAAAGTGTATTAGTAATGACTTTTGTGAAAAGTATGATCACCTTTTTGTGCAGAAGGATTATTATGGTATTGTGCCAGTCCTCCGGAATCTTGCCTTTTTTAGACATTTAGTGAAGAGGAAAACTAGTTTATCTACAAAGACATCTCCAAAATCTTTCAGCAAGTCCGAAGTGATGAGTCCTAACCATGTGCTTTGTGACTCTTGATTTGATTGATTGCAATTTCAGTTTCTGATTTGAGAACGACCGGGACATAATTGAGTGTTGTTAGTTGGTGGTAGCTTTGGATGGTGTTTTTGTTTGAGTACAGCTTTTCTTGCTACTCCTTAGTTCTTTTAAATAAATTTTTCGAGCCTGGATGATTGTATCATCTTCCTTTTTTCTAGCTACTATGTGAGATTCTCCTTTATGAAGTCTCATTTTAACCATTTTATACCCATTTCCTTCCTTAATGTTGTCTTCAACAATAGTTGTATTATACTTCATGATGTCAGTCAGCTGTCTATTTCCTTTTAATAAGCTTGTTTATTCTGCTAATTGAATTTGTTGGTTGGCGTTGGTTGCTTTAAGGAATTTGCGCTCATCCTTTAGGTTTAGGGATTCTTATGGAGGTTTGTTGGTATTATTTTGAGTTTAAGGCTATATTTAGCAGTGTCAGTCATGTGTTTCATTAGGTTATTGGTTATCGATTCTATATTCCTGGAGTTAACGGGGTCCAGGAGATTTTCTTGTTATGCTCTCTAAAGATGACGTTAAAATTCTGGAATGAGATTTTGGGGGATCGTGATGGGCTTAATATTTAATGGAATAACATCCTTCTCTCTTTTGGAATGCTAATTCTTACCTACATCTAATCATTTTATGGTCACTGATTTTGATTTTACTAATGGTTTGGAAATTATTGACGGTGATTTTTTGACTTGACTAGCATGAAATCAATTTCATTGTATTTCTCATAATTTGAATTCTCCAAATCTGTTTTTCCTCTTGCTTCTTTTTAAACATAGTGTTGGCAATTTTGAAGTCAGTGTAAAGTTTTCAGATCATGTTACCTTTCATTTTCTTCCCTTCTTTGAGAACCTTTCCATGCACGGCTTATTTATGACTTTGCCCAACTATTGTATTAAATTTCTCCATGCTGATGTTAAAGTTGACTTTGTTTTGTTTACGCTTGTCCTAATTTTATCATAAAATCTAATTCTTTCTGCCTACTAACATGTATGTGCTTATACGTAGGTTAAGTGAAATATTATTATCATTTCTTTGAGGTCTCTACCTATATATTTATCAGGAATCCAACTCCATGTTGCCTTTGATCTTCTTTTCCTTTGTAGTAGAGTAGGTGATGGTCACTTGTTTCAGTGATAGCCTCTCCGTATCATCATTAATTTTATGAGGAGTTATGTGAGATGTACTTCCTCAGAGAGTGTTCTACATATGTTTTGTGCAATGTACAATGATCACTGAAATGCATTATACATATAGGCTTGCTCAAATATAGATTAACTTACTGTCACATATAGTGGAAAGTACTTCAGTTAATATGTTTAAGAATAGGATATATATATATATATATATATATATATATATATATATATATATATATATATAAATATATATATATATATATATATATATATTAGTTCAACACATATAAAATGAATAGAGAGAGTGTTGAGTTGCTTGTCACCTCTTCTCTGGCAACGACTTCACGTAATTCTTTATAAATAAAACGGAAATTAAATATATATTTTAAAATTATGGTATGCATAATTTTTAAATCTTGTAGTTTAAATTCTATTGCATTAAAAATTCACCTCATTTCCAAATTAGCTGGTTAAGGAAACAGGTAATTAGTGAGAAAATTCGAAGAAGGATGTAAAAACACTCAAGCAGCTTACTTAAGGAGAACAAGGAATCGGTTAAAAGCAGGACGGTAGGAAGAAATAAGACACTTCAGTAAATTTGGAATATCCAGTCACCCCCTCAAGAAAATTTAATGACTCAATTTTAGGCCCCTCCACGAAGAGGTAGAGCACTGCATGAAAACAATGAACATTGGAGCACCTCACAACGTCTGGCAAACCCATTACAATTCAAACCCTAAGGTAATTATTTCGAACTATGGGCTTCTTCCTGTTTAATGGTGGGGGTTGCACGCCACATCCACCTCAGTATTTGTAATCAACTAGTAGTATCACAAGACCTATAAGCCCCTCCCCCGAGTGTTAATTAAATCAATCATATTTTCTTTAATATTTAGTAATATAAAGTGTCCATATCATATTTTAATTCAGAAAAAGATCCCTTCAAAATTATATATAATACAATATGATGTGATGTCAATTGACAATGTGACTGTGTATTCCATATTTAGCCTTTGGTCTTTGATTACATCCCCAAAAGGTGAGTCGAGACCCGTTACATTAGATTTCTATGATCTGGATAAGAACTTGTTGTTCTTATTAAAAATATATTTAGCCATCTTCTTCCTTTATCAAGTCTTTGTCTCCTTTCGAGCGGTATGTGCATGGATGTTAGACCTCGGCTTAGGAGTTGTTTTACCAAATTGGTGGTAAAGGGATTAAATGATATAGTAGGGCAGGTAATAGTGTGCATAAAGGAAACGTACGAAGGACAAAACCGTTTGTTTCCATATAACCGAGCGACCAACATTGATTGCTGAAGAAAGAATTGTCGTGAATTCCATTGTGAGATAAGGAATGAGTTTTGGCCCAGAGAAGCCAAGAGGAAGAGGAAGTGGAAAAAAAGGCCCAACCACGGTGTTTGTTGTATCCTATTAACGAGAGAAGAGCATTGTGGGAGGGAAACTAACGAAGGATATACAAGTATGCATCTATGACTTCCGTTTCTCTTAAATTTATCCCACTACACACTTCTTCGTTCTTCCTATTGACTTCGAGAGCTCTTTTGTACCTAGATATCGTAGTTTTCTAAAAATAATTTTTCCTTCTATGATTTAGGGTTAAAGATGTTTGCTTTAACGCTTCTTACTATCTTTCGCACAAGTTCGTTACTACTGGTCGATTTTTTCATCTTGGTCGATATTTTCGTCTTCTCCCCACTTCTTAAATAATAGGTTGATAATTTTCAATTAGTTCATATATTTAGCAAAGGTATTATTTAAGATACATAAGTTTAGACGTAAATTGGGAATTAAGTAAACTTATTTTTAACCTAACGTTGTAAGTAAATTTCGAATAAGTAAACTTTTACTTGTTTGAAAGTATACTTTTAAGTAAATTTGTAACTTATAATTCTTTGTAAGTACACTTGTAAATTTAAGATCTTGTAAAGATGAGGCATCCCAAGTTTTTCAACCTAACCTAAGTTAACCTAACCTAAACTAACCTAGCCTATTCTAGATTAGGTGGGTTAAGTTAGAATTTGTTAGGTTTAGCCTCATCATGACAAGATCTTCAATTTGTAAATAAATTTGTAAGTAACTTGCAGTTTATATGTAAACTTGGAAGTAAGTAAACTTGTAAGCAAACAAGTAAGTTAATTTAGAAGCAAGTAACTTTGTATTCTTAAGTAAATTTGGAAGTAAGTAAACATACCTTTGTAAGTAAAGTCGTAAATTTGTAAGTACCTTGTACATCTTTGTAAGTAAACTTGCAATTTAATTTGGAAGTAAATAAAGTTGTACTTGTTGATAAGTAAACTTGGCTTGAAAGCAAATGTTGTCTATTGAATTTAAGTCAGTTATCGGCGGTGAACCGAAAATCCAACGTCGGAGAGAAGCATCAGCCGTGTGTAATCAAGGGATCTCTCGCCAACTGAGTGGATTCTGCGTTGGATTTCTGACGTCGAGGAAGGAGTTTAATTCCAGTTAGCATGCATACATAACCTTTAGCGGGGTCATGATCTTCCTGCTCGTTAGCCGGATAGGCTGATACTTTTGCAGTGGTATGTAAACATATGCACATAGCCAATCAGAACACCACTGTCATTTCATTTCCGTTTTCATAATTCGTAATATAACAGACGCTCTCTGCGCTCTTTCGAAGTACTGTCCTTTTCAGTCCTAGTGTCCCCTATGGACGCACACGTATCCACATACCCCCTGATTCTCAAACCCTTTTAAGTTACGAAGGGTACGACAATCGCTGGTTGCTATAAAAAATACACAATATATTACGGACTCCAACCCCTCATAATAACCTGCCCCTGGCGCTAGACTCACCAGCGAGTGTCACTTTGCTCTTTGTGTGGATTTCGTTATACAGTCATTGGATCTCAGACAGGATACGAGAGAAAAAATTACTACTTCTTATCTATAGAAATATCAAAATCCAATGAGAGTTTGGTAAATTTAATGGCGACGTTCCAGAACAAAAGCAATCGTGTTAGACCGCCAATTCCCGACTACGCTTATTCGGGTCTTAATATAATCAGATCTTGATATACCACTAGGATATGGGCCTGGTGACAAACTTAATTTGTCCGGTTGCTTGTAATGGGTAGGGTTTGTTATCTAATAACCGAAACATGGAGGTTAGACAAGTCATAAACATAAATGACAAAATAGAACAGAATGTTCCACTCTCTTTCCAAGCGCGTTAAAACTTGGATCGGATAGACAAAAATAGGAGCGATCGAAGTAAGACAAGGAACGGTGTGTTATTTTAATAGCGGAAGATACAAAAATTGGGTTAATCCATTATTGACGAGGCCTTCCTTGCTCAAACTCATCCGCGCATCAGAGCTGCACTCAAGGGAGCGATCCTGAGGAGCAATCGTGAGGTCACTTTTCGAGATTCCTGAGAATTTATGGTTATTATTTTATTCTGATTGTCTACAAACATTTAAAAGGAGATTTAATGGCTCAAAGGTACACCAAATCCTTTGTTGAGTTACAATAAATAATCGTTCTTTGGAACCAAATATGGATATTAAGGGCTAGTGAAATTTTAAAACTTATCCAGACACTTGTGTATCTATTCCCATTGACGTCCTGAGGCAATGAAACGATTTTGAAAGTATTTAAGCCCGATTGCTATTATTCTCCTATTTTTTCGAGTAATATTGTCGTATATTTCGTTAAATATCAAGTAAACTAATAAATATATAACTAAGATATTATATACAGGGCATTTGACTGTATGTCTGAGAGAGAGAGAGAGAGAGAGAGAGAGAGAGAGAGAGAGAGAGAGAGAGAGAGAGAGCACTTTTCGTAAACATGTACTCAAGATGTTAGGATGTTAGTTTCGCACAAGAAATGCTAATAAGTTTCCCAGAAATAGTAGTGTTTAGGGCAAGCGTACACATTATTTATTGGTTTTCTTTATTTCGCTTAATTTCCAATCAAAATCCAGCGGTTCTTCTTATGTGAGCTGCCTTTTATGTTCTTCCATTAGAGAACCTTCGGAAACAAACCCTGTCGACCTTTTCTTTCCTCTCCACACCGGCAATTGTTTTAACACCTGCGTTCATCCCTTTCCCCGACCTCTTCTCACCTCGCCTTTGTTTTTAGGGTCAGCTCCGGGTTGTTTACCAGATACCCCAACAGACAGAGAAAGGAAAGGTACCCTCAGGGCTTTCACCTCCAGGAAGAGATTAATCCGATAGATTGATGGAAGGTAGTGGCAGGAGAGAGAGAGAGGAGAGAGAGTGGAAGAGAGAAAGATAAGCGATTAAACAAATGAATGAATGGTCAGGGAGAGAAAGGCTATGTTCTCAGCAGTTTTAAGCCATTTTGGGGAAAGGTTAAATGGGATCCGCTAATGGAATAAAGCTTCTAAACGGCTTAGCAAATGCTATACTTAAAGAGATAGAGATTAGACGTAATTAAGGGAACTTTCTCCTTTGTATCAAAGGTGCTGGGAATGTGATTTATGCCTCGGAATGGAATTAGGATGGAAATGCTAATACCTTTGAATACGCTTACTCTATCTTCTTTCAATTTGAATTCAGCCACGAAGAAAAGACCGAAGTCATTATGCAATGATGCAGACGGAAAATATAAGGACTAAATTATACTTTAGTTCAAAAGGAAATGAATTATTATTGTCAATAAAACTAATCCAAATAATCAAGGTGCTTTTCCCTGAGAGGCAGTGTTGGGTGGGCGTGTCGGATGGTAACCATTGTCATTTAAGGGAAGCCTTTGAAGCCGAGTTATCGATGAAGCAGGTTCGGTTACACCTGTTTCAGTTGTCTTTTTATATACTTGACGGGTAAATATCTCTTTATTCCCGAAAAGGGGAAGAAAGAAGTCTTCATTTCGTGATGAGAACTAGTATCAATAAAGGCTAGGAATGAGGGTCTAGAAACACCAGAAATATTGTTTCACGACATAAGGGAACGACGATCTCTTTGATACGGAGGTGCTACTTAATAATATTTAATATTACTATTTCTATTAGGTGGATTTACGTTTATTTCAGAGAAAGATCCATTGAATCACAGCAATATTGGTACAAAGAACTAACCTAAATTAGAAGGTGCTGCAAGAGAATATAAACCGAGAAGAACACAAATTGGCTGAGAAAATATAAACCGAGAAGAGCACAAATTGGCTGAAAGAATATAAACCGAGAAGAGCACAAATTGGCTGAAAGAATATAAACCGAGAAGAGCACAAATTGGCTGAGAGAATATAAACCGAGAAGAGCACAAATTGGCTGAGAGAATATAAACCGATAAGAGCACAAATTGGCTGAAAGTTTTTATAAAACTTCCCCAAAGGGTTTTGGTGTTTTTAGCGTGGCAATGATCAGGAGTGAGGTGAGGTAAGGATGGCGAGCGGAATTTTTTTTAGAATAATGTGCCCTTATTCGGATGCAATGGCATATGTAGAGAGAGGCTTTGTATTTCTGGTAGGATCAAATAGTATTGGAAGATTCCACTACTATGTTAGCTTTCATAATCCTCTCAATTAGATTTAGACTTTGAAAAACTTTAACTTATTTCTTCTCAGACAACCAATTTAACCCATTGTTTCCCCTTTGTAATCACATTGCTTCTAATGCACCCTAGAAGCAATAAAGTAATCCTTTGTTGTTTACATCTCGCCCGATGTAAATGTATCCCTTATTTGCGTATCCAATCCAGAAGGTAGTTTTCAAATGGCAAGTAGAAGAAAATCTTTATACCTCTATGCAAATAAAATGTAATAATAGCTCCCATTACTAGGAATTGATTCCACCTAGTCATTTTAGTGTCACTAAAAAACTAGTTCCTTCATAGTTGGGTGATAGATAGATTTTAAGTGTATTGACTCGGGTGGAGATTTTTTAACATATTATTTTACATCTATTTGAGAATCATTATTTTCGTCGTTAAATTTTATTGCCATCATCATCGCCATTTACTCACAAGTGTGGTTGCTGCATATCAATGCCCCTTATGTATCATAGTATCAAGCACAAAGCTATCGGTTCCTTCCATTGGTGACGAGGTCCTACCACTGGATAATGAACTTCACATAAAAATCAGAATGACAATCGTTGGAAAGCCAGAGGCTACCGTATCGGTCTTCGTTGGGAAAAATGCAGTGAGAGCGGTAGTATAGTGTTGTGCAACCAACCAGTGAGAGTGGGAACACTTCGTGGCACGAGGAAGACCAACCAGTTCCGCACCAAGGGAGTGTGGATCGAAAAACACTTTGTTGAATTCCATAGACGGAAGAGTGATGGGTTTTGTTTGAAAAAGGAGAAGGCAACATGTGAATGTCTATGTGTGTAAGAACATATTTCGATTGAGCTGAATGCATAGTAGCCACTCTGTACACTGCTAACTGGCGACTAGCTCCCTCCGAGCGCAGAAACATTTGTCCCCGCTCTCGACGAGAATTGAACCCGGTACACGAGCGTGGGAATCCAACGCCGTACCCACCAGACCACCGGAAAGCTCCTTGGCCTTAAAAGCGATGAGGTGTTATGGAGAGCGTCATTTCTCGTCCATTCAGAGTTGATCCTTGGGAAGAAGACTTCAAGCACAACCTTTCACCGCCCCTCCACCCATTTCATGTCCACCTATCACATAAGATATCATTCAATTGATCGTCGGGCATCACCTTCTCTCTCAATCTTTCATTACATAAAATCAATTCACTCTTTACACAGTTTCACTCTATATCCTTCTTACTTATTCCATACTTAGTCTAACTCAGATTTATCAATAGTGGGAACACTATAAACCCACGCAACTTCCTAGTATACTCCACTCTCAAGTTCTTGGATTTCGCAACACTTTGATGCGCCCTGAAAAGTTCATACCTTTAAAAAAGTATTGTGGTCGCATTCTGACTCGTCTGTACCACTATCATGCATCACACATTATAGTAAAGATAGTTAACACCTCGGATTTTTTGAACGAAAATACCACGGACTCTAATCAACATTTCCATATTTCTGTCATTCTTAGCCGATAACACTAAGTCATCAGCATAAATCAACATTCCTTATCAATCTTGCACACATTTCCTCATTTCTATACATTATGCTTTCATTACTCTATTCATGCAAAATTTAAACAGCCATGGCGGAATCTTGCATAAATTTTCCCCCCTATTTAGCCTTATCATACATCGTCATCATCACAGAATTATATCAGACCTCAGGCACTGATTCACTTTCAAATGCCTACAGCACAGCCAACAGACCCAACACACAGCAATCACCAAATCTCTTTTGCTTCTCAGTAACTATAATAGCTACTCTACCTGACCTTCTAATTTAAACACTTCTCACAGCACTAACAATTTCTTCCATGCATACTGGCTCCATGGTCTGAGATAGCACCCAGCTTATACACACCAATCTAATCATATTCACATTCACTCCATCTTTCATGACCACACTATATATACACTTACCTACTCAATCTACTCTCGTCTTCTTTTTACCTCACATTTACTCACAAGTGCCGTTTTATTATTATTCCTGTTGTTCACACATGTACTCCTCTGTTAGTTTCTCATTTTTCTCAATTCCTTCCGTAATAACAACAAGTTCCGATCCGGAAATGGGTTTTTAACTATAGGGCATTAACAATTAAGTCTCTCTTTAGTTTTCCCCCCTACATTGCGAATCGCCATCCATCATTCAACATTCTAATTTCTCTTAAATAAATTAAGATACCCACATACAACCTTTGCACTAAAAGCTATGTCTTTTAAATTTGTTCCACATTTGTTCTTTACCCTCCATTTGTTTACCTTTTTTCTCATCTAAACTGCAACCAATTTAAGTTGACGGAGCGCAGTCATGATATTTCCATTTTAATTATTCGAAAATGCAATACTACAGCTCATGTAAATTCATTGTTGCCTTCCTTTTTGCTCTTGTTTTTTTTGTGTTTTAGTTTAAATTTAAATAAATCTGGACTAATAACAAGCTTTCTGTAATTTCAGCCACTGTGCTCATTCTAAATGAAAATCTGAAAATGGTAAAAATTTTCAGTTTCTTTAATTACCATGAATAAAACCTAATTTGGGACGAAAAACCCAATTTTGGCATTACTGTACTCAATCTGTGATTGGTTCATTAAAAAAGGATAGCTTGGTCAAGCTCATTACAGATGAAACAAAACATAAGTGGTCATTTTTTTGCGTTTGATTGGAATTTGAGGCTCTGTTAATTCCTCATTTTGCGTAAATCTTTTCTCCCTTAGATCGTTTTAGAAATCAGAGCTGATTACAATGTCCCTTTACAAAGCTGATTTCAGCCGTTCATTTTCCTCCCCATTTTGTCGTGTCTTCGCTGACCATCAGCATTTCACTGCTGTCGCATCCAATTTCTTCTTTTAGTATTTCGAAAAAAGGAAATAGAAGCTTACTCGATTAATACGTCTCTTTCTTTACCATGTGCTTATTTTAGGAATATATCGAAATAATACGTAGCTTAGGCGATATTGAACCAATCATTTAGAGATATAAATAAACGTCAATTACTCAGCCAACCAGACTCTCTTTTGAGTTAATGAAATATAAATACACTGCTTTCAAATTTCGATATTTAAGCTGTTAAGTGAAATTCTCCTTTTTGGTAAAATTAAATCTTTTCTCCTTTAATCATGTCTTCATATTATAGCGAGTTTTTCTTTCGTCATGGATGCTGCAAAAAGGGTTGAGAACACCAAAGTTCCCTCATGTCGAAATTATTCAGCGCTAATCTTTTCTTGTCACATCTTGTCTTCTTTTCTTTCATCTATGTATCCGTACTTCTTCATTTTTAATGGCGTTTCTTCAAACTTTTATGGAGTTAATGAATATATATAGCTAAAATATTATGAAATATTTTGCATTTTTTCTTGGAAGTAGCAAACCAATATATTTGACGTGAATGATATCTTGGTTTGATTGGTTTAATGGTAGAACATCTGACCTGAAATCAGGAGACCTGGATTTAATTCCAGGACAGGAACATTTTAAAATATTCCTTTGTCATTACTTTTGTCTTATCAGTATGGATTATCTTCATTCTGCCATCAATTGCTCTCCTTTAAATTTTTGTCTTCCAATGTTTCTTTCTCTTGCCTTTAAAAAAAGCTTCTGTTGCTTGTCTCATATGATCATTCATGTCAAATTTTTCCTCTTGGTCCATATGCTTATATAATCTGCAACTCAAGGTTTTTGCATCTTTCTATCTGCATTCCAAAGATTTTTGAAAGGCTGAAATTAAATAGGGCGAAAGCCATGTGTTGGTTGTTACCACTTGCAGAATTTGTATTCGAAATTTGTTTTTATATATAGAGTTCATCAGTATTTGAGCTCATTGTAAGAATATAAAAAAATACGCATAGAAGATCAGAGAAAAGCTGTATTTAAATGAAAATTCGGTATAAATAAGCTGTAGATTGATATTAGGTTACAGGCCTATTCAATGAATCCACCGATAGCCTAAATGACTGCTTCATTTCGGGGTCTGAAGCATTGACATGCCCGAATCAGATACTCTTTATCAATTTCTGACTTCCTCTTTATTATTGCGGACTTGTGAAGAGATTGAATGATGTCATGGGAGTGTTGATTGAACTCTCTCTCAAGGAAGCTCCATACGTAATAGTCCATTGTACTAAGGTCGGGTGAGTTTAGAGGCCATGTGTCTGGGAGAACATACTCGTGGAATTGACATTGATCCAAACATGGGTTGAAAGCTCACAGGCCTAAGAGGTTTGGTGGTTGGTTATCATCTTTATACCAGTCTCCCTAAGGTTTAGCCAATTAAATTCTTTAAAATCATTGATTTAAATTTAGAAATTTTTAGAATAAGTTAGAATAAGTTAGAGCTATTCAAATTAAGCACCTTGGAATGAATATTTACACGTAATATTTTTGACAACGCTGCAAAACTGGCAAGAAAGAGTAAAACCAAAGAGAAGAACGTTAAGCCTTTACTTTCGTCTTTAATTTTCAAATTAAAATTAAATATGTCTTCTCAGAAAGGCAAATGACTAACAGGGGCGGACTTGCTCGGTTTCAACGTCTAGCCTAAAAGCAACCTCACTATTATCGACTTGTCTTTGAGCATCGTCTTCAATCTTATCATTTCCTTGGGAGTAGCTAAGAGGCATCCACATTAAGCCTGTCATAGTCAAAACCAATGAGAAGCGGAATACCGGCTTCCTGAATTCCGTCAAGGCCAAGATTGAAAATGATCTGTCAATAGCCATGCCCACGATAGCCATAGTGGTACAGGTAAACCCCATTACCCTCAGAAACGCCTTCGAAGAAGACCTAGTATCAAATCGTAGCCCAGGATACCTTACTAATCTCGCGAAATCCAGGCAGGTGGAGAGGTGTAAAATTGCCAAACTACCCAAAGTAGGAGATGCTGAGGTACTCTCGCATGGCCTTTATTCGTTACGTATAAAACCCCTGTAGAACAGGTCTATATGGCCCGATTTCAGTTCCTCAATGTTTCTGAAATTGAACTTTAGTATCATCGAGAGAAGGCTGGAGTGAGCAACGCAGAATGAAGTCGAGTGCCCGAACAGGCGTAAAAATTAAAGGATGCTTTATGATCATTTTTCCTTAGTAACTATCATGGTTTGAAGAAAGAGTTAACTTTTCTCTGATTCACTATGAGAGTTTGAAAAATCGGTAAGTGACAATTTATTCAAATTAATATTCTACTACCAGGCCATAGACACTTAGGTGAAGTGAATTAAAAAATACAGTGAATGATAGGCAAATTAGATGTGAAAAAGATACAAAAAAAGATTATTAGTCAGTCTTTAAAAGCAGTTCGACCCTCTTTTGGTTCCCTCTGGGTGAATACATCTTCAGTACTGGAGATATCTGCATTATCCCAAAGAGCAAAAAACAACCAGCCCTTCTTTTTTCTTTGGACCATTGCATCATATATCTCGAAGTAATCCACTTGTGACTGTGGTAATTTGTCCGTTCAGTGCATACAGAAACCACCGAAGGGTATATTTTTTTAGGTGAATGCGAGAATCTTGTTCTCACCAGCGATTAGTTTTGACTGAATTTTCATGAAAAATTGGTTAGTTTAAACAAGATTTTCTTAAAAATAAAATGTTTTTCCAGTGGACATCAATGTTAGCGCTATTTTTATTTATTATTTCATCTGAAATAAAAAAGAAAACAGACCCTGTAATCTAATCAGGTTAGGTGTACTTCGTAGGAAAAGGGAAATGATAAAACAAATATTAAAGAGAAATCTAAAAGTGATCAAGTATTACAGATTATTATCATATAATAAACAAAATAAAAGGGAAAGATCAGAAGAAAATCTTTCGAACATAATGAAAAGAGGTTTATTGTAATGATTAAATTGATAAAAAAGCAAAAATTGTGAAACATAAAGAGTTTAGATGCTTAACGAAGTGACTAATTAAGGTAAGAGTGACGAGGAAAGGACACAAGTTCCAAGAGTATGTGTTCTCTCTCACAACGATGCTAGATCCCATGTAGGGGTTAATGCAAAATTGATTGTATAGTAGTACTCTCAGTTAACTCTAGGTACCAATACTTTACCATTTTATTATTATTATCAAAGTCAATGAATGCGACCCGTTAGAAGCCAACAGACAAACGGCAGAACCGAAAAACCTTACAGGGCCCAACGAACGGCGTAACATCGATAAAAGTAGAAAAAATAAATATCAAGAGAGAAGAAAAACATTAATTTGCCTTTAAAATACATCACAATTATCCGAATTAACGACATCATTAGGCAGAGTGTTTCACAGACCGACGGCTGTAGGAAAGAAAGATCGAGAGAACTGCATCGTATTCACTCGAGCAACCTAAAAGCACGAACCAGTCGTGAGAGACCTGGGACCTGGCATCAGTCAGTGAAGTAGATAATTAGGATCAGAACAAATTTTTAAGATATAAGTCAAGGACTCCATCGAGTAGCAGAAAACTAATCTGGTTAAAAGTTGTGGCAAGGAGCTTCAAATTATTTTACGATGCAGAAAGGAAGACAGAATCACAATATTCAAAATGAGGCAGAAGGAATGAATAAAAACAATTCCTAACCAATCTGTCTGTAAAGTAGATCAGTCGGTACTTACGCAACAAACCAAATTTTTGACAAATTAAGGACGCAACAGTGTGCAAATGCAGCTCAAATATTAGCTTGGGATCAAAAGTAACACCAAGCAATTTCAGTGAAGAACAATTAAGGACTACAACGCAGTTGGCAATGATGTCAGAGTAATGCAGTAGATAATTAGGATCAGAACAAATTTTTAAGATATAAGTCAAGGACTCCATCGAGTAGCAGAAAACTAATCTGGTTAAAAGTTGTGGCAAGGAGCTTCAAATTATTTTACGATGCAGAAAGGAAGACAGAATCACAATATTCAAAATGAGGCAGAAGGAATGAATAAAAACAATTCCTAACCAATCTGTCTGTAAAGTAGATCAGTCGGCACTTACGCAACAAACCAAATTTTTGACAAATTAAGGACGCAACAGTGTGCAAATGCAGCTCAAATATTAGCTTGGGATCAAAAGTAACACCAAGCAATTTCAGTGAAGAACAATTAAGGACTGCAACGCAGTTGGCAATGATGTCAGAGTAATGCAGTTGTAAGGTCCTTAATAGACTAATAACAAGGCTATGGGATTTACTTTAATTAAGTTTCATACCCCAAACATCCCACCAGGATAAAATCATGTTGATATTCACAGTAAGCAATTCAGTGACTCTAAAGGGGTAGGAATTGCAGCATACAAAGTTGTATCCTTAGCATAAGCAACCATATTCGACTCACTCCCAGAAAAAATGCTTGAGGTATAAATAATGAAGAGAAGCGGACCCAGGACACTACCCTGGGTACACCAGAATTAACAGGGCCGTAGGAGCTAAAACTACTATCAACCGACACACGCTGCTTTCTGTTAGTCAAAACCTCGACCAGTTTGCCGAGAAAATGATAACAACACCAAGGAATCAAATTTTAAATAAAAGAACCTTATGATTTACACGATCAAAGGCTGAGTTACAATCAAGAGATACAAGGCAAGATTCATGACCGGCATAAAGGAAACTTTGAAGGTCATTGGTGATAAAAAGAAGAGCATCAAAAGTACTAAAACCCTTTGGAAAACCCAAATGTTTTTCCGGCAGGAATTTATTATTATTCAGAAAATGATTCATGCATTTGGCCAGCAAACGCTGGCCGGTGTAATGGAAATGAGCCTATATTCCTCCGGATGAATTGATGGTGAAGAGCCTTTGGGGATCGGAGTGACATTTGCAGAAAGCCAGCATTCCTGAAAAGAACTCCGACGAATAAGTAATATAAAAATAACAGCCAATTTAGGGGCCAATGATGGAGCAATTCTTTAATAAACAAGGTCTGTAGACCAAAAAGTCGCGTGCTCCCCAACCTAGCCTAGCTAATTATAATCTAGCTGGCCTAGTAAAACCTAGCATAGTATAGCCTACTTTATCATACCTTAGCATAGTATAGCATAGCATATCGTATCCTAGTAGAGCCTAGCCTATCATATCCTAGTATAACCTAGCATAGCTTAGTAGACCCTAACCTAACCTAGTATATTATAGCATAATCCAGCTTAACCTATCCTAGTATAGCCTTACCAAGCGTAGCATTGCCTAGTGTAGCCTAGCTTACTATAGCTAAGACTAGCCTAATCAGGTATGGCTTAGCATTACATGCCAGGGCCTAGCCTAACTAGGTATAGCTTAGCATTGCATGCCAGGGCCTAGCCTAGCATCGCATAGGGTAGCCTAGCATAGTATAGCCAAGCTAGAATAGGCTACTATAGCTTAGCCAATATATACTTATATACGATAGTTTAGCCTAGCCTAGCATACTATAGGCTAGCTTGTTATAGCCTATCCTAGCATAACCACACTTAACGCAATGGAGCCAAGCGTATCGTATAACCTAGCCTAGCATTAACTATCCTAGACAAGTATAGCTTATACTATCCTAGGCAAGCATAGCTTAGTATTGTCTAGCCTATTCATAAAATAATAGAGCAAAGCGTATCATATTATAGCCTAACCTAGTATAGCCTAGACTAGTATAGCATACAATATCCTAGACTAGAATAACTTTGCATAGCTTAGCCTATTATAGCTTTGGTTAGCTAGCCTATTGTAGCCTAACATAGTATTACCCAGCATAGCAGAGCATAACCCTCCCTAGTCTATTATACTTTAGTCTACACTAGCATAGCATAGTATAGCCCTGTCTAGCATAGTATAGCTCAGCATAGTTTAGCCTAGCCTAGCATAGTATAACCTAGCCTAGCATTAACTATCATAGACAGATATAGCCTATACTATCATATTATACCCTAGGCAAGCATAGCTTAATATTGTCTAGCATAACATCTATTATGCTATCCTAGCCTAGCATTTTATAGCCTAAATGAACATAGTATATCTTACTCTTGTACATTATATCTTAGCATAGTATAACCTAGCCTATAATATCCTAGCATAGTAGAGCCTATTCAAGGCTTGCCTACCAGAGTATAGCATATTATAGTCTAGTCTAACAGAGTATCAGCCGAATAGTTATGATGTTATAGCCAAAACAAAATAATTTTCAGGCTAACCTTGGGAAGACATTGGCAATTATATCATTCGAAAAAAAAATGCAAAACAACATCAAGATTTCAAATTTCGCTAGAATCGGCCGGATAGTTATGCTGTTATTGCCAGAAGAAAATAATTTCCGGGCTAGCCTTGGGAGGAGTTTTGCAATTATATCATTCAAAAGAGAATGTAAAACAAAATAAGGCTTTCAAATTTCGTTAGGATCAGAAGAATACTTATGATGTTATTGCCAGAAGAAAATAATTCCCGGGCTCACATTGGGAGGACTTTGGTAATTATAGCATTCGAAAGAGTAAAACAACATAAAGGTTCTAAATTTCGTTAGAATCAGCAGAATTATCATCATGTTATTAAAAAAACAAAAGATAAAGCAAAACGGGGACCGACCGACCTACACAGTGAGATGTAGAGTCACTCGCGACTAGACTCGCCCGCGACTAAACATGGGCAAAATACACAAAAGATGACATCCGACAAAGGAATCCAGTTCATTCAAATAGAAAAGAAGTTCTTATGACTTAAAAGCCATGGAAGGCAGCTTAATGGGAGGAAAGCAAGATGAAGGTACACTACCGGCTAAAAAATCCGCTCACCCTCCATAACAGATGTATTTTTTTACATATTACAGAAAGCTGTAAAGTATTTTTTAATGTAGAGATAGACTTGGGATAAACTGCGTTTTGTAGAGCAGTCATAAGGCTTACTCGTTCCATGTTGCGTCAGTTGGCTGCTAAAAGCGGTTGTGAGTATAAGTGTCGTCAAATTCCAGCGTAAGCTCTGTGTTCATAAAATAACAACTCTTTTTACTAAAAATGCTGTATTTTAAGAAAGTCTATAACGGCTGCGAAGAAACAACTATCAAGTGACAAAAAAGGTGCTATTGCTGCATTACATAAGGCTTGAAAATCATAAATAAAAATTGCAAAACATTTAAAGATATCTCAAAGTACTGTGAATTTATGGGCTTTCCACCATATAATGATGATGTTTCTGGTACTCCAGGCCGAATAGGTGGTACTGGGAGACATAGAAAGCAGTATTTATGTACTGATAAATTAATATAATGTACTATGTTAATGAAAGCAACAATGACAGCAAAAGAAATTAAGTCTGAGCATCATAATTTGTTTAAAGATGTATCTGAGTTCACAATTCGACATCGGCTGCAAAAGAAGCTAGGGTTGCCATCTTGGCCTGCTGCCAAGAAACTTTTCCTGAATGCCGAAATGCGCAAGAAAAGAGTTTTGTAAAAAGTACATCAATTGGACTGCTGATGATTGGAAAACAGTTCTCTGTAGTGATGAATCCTCATTTTCAACATTCAGAATCTGTCCAGGAATGGTGCGCCACCTACGTGGCTCAGATAAGGTGGATCCTAAATACACTATCGAGACAATAAAACATCCTCCAAGTGTGATGGTTTGGGATTGCTTGAACTAATCTGTTAGGCGGACTTTATTCTTTCTTCCTAAGAATACAAACATGAATGATGCACAATATTTAGTTATACAGAAGGAAAAACTTCCACCGACACTGGCATTGCATGATAAAACCACCTTTATGTACGATGATGCACCTTGCCACAATGCAAAAATCGGTAGTAAATGGCTCAATGATAATGAAATTGGTATTCTAGATTGGCCAGATACTTGTAATATTCCAGATCTCAATCCAATCGAGAATTTATGGCTTATTTTAAAAAAAAGGTTCAAATGTCACAATACTGATTCCATCCCCAACCTCACAGAAGCCATCAAAAAGGTCTGATACACTGAGATATCACAAGAAATATACAAATATTTGATCAAATCGATGTCAGGACGTCTCAAACAAGTCATCAAAAACAAAAGACATATGAAAAATATACTAGTATAAGGTAAGAATGTACATAGATTAAGTTTAAATACTTTTAAATATTGATTGTGTATAGAAAATAGGTACAATTCTCATGGTGATCGGATTTTTTATTGCCGGCAATGTAAGTCCACTACCTCACTGCTTTGTTTTCTATTAAAAATTGTGGCAAGTAGATCAGTTTCTCCTTAAAATTCTAGCATACAGAGCCGTCAGCACACGATAAGGGAGGAAGGCTAGAGTCAACCCCAAGCAGGGATTGTTTAAGAGCAGACCACCAAGAGTGCAGCTGAGAGGTACCAGTTAAATTATCTCTGAGATGATTATTATAGGCTCTTTGAGCCTCACTATAAGTAGTTGTGCGTGTCACCTGAGCTGCACGTAGTAGATCTAAAGTTTTGGGGAGCTCAAGCAAGACCACTGACAAAATGCAGCCTGCTTATTTTCTCGGGCAAATCGGCAATCTTCATTGAACCAGCTCTTGTCGATACGACGTCTACGAATAGTTTTCCATGAAATCCTTCTCTCACTTGTGGAAAGAAGAATTTCATTAAAGGCAGTTACGAGACACTCGGGTCTATCTATACACATCGCCCCAACAGATATTGTTAAAATCAGTATTAATGCCAGGCCAGAGGGGAAGGGATTTCAAATAGACCACTCGAGTAATAGACTCATCCGGTGGTAAAAAGTTGGTTTGAGTGCAGAGTGATTGCTCTTACCAAGGGGCGGAAAAACCTGTAGATCGACAACGACGGGAACATCCTTAAAAAGGAGATCCAGGCACTTTCCAGAAATGTGGGTCGGATCACGAACCAACTGCTCACATCCATCAAGATTACAGAGGTCTAAGGCAGCTCGACCATGCTGGTTCGTCGAAGAAATGGAATTCAGCCATTGCTGGGGATGAGTATTAAAATCACCAGCAAAGACAAAAGAAGCCCTGGAGTCAAATTCCTGGATTCCAGCAATAGCAGTTAAAAGATCATAAATACTATCATCCCGGTCAGGGGTCCTATATAAAGCAAATATATAATAATTGTTAAAACGGCCACATATACGAATGAGGATCATCTCGTGACAACCATACTCAAATCCGGACCTCCGTGAAGCACTAAATGAGGAGCGTATGTAGACACACATCCCCTGAGCTCTAGGAATAGAATTACGTCTTAAAAGTATAGTTTTGTAATATTTAAAAAAAATAAGTTCAGACACGTGCCGAAAATCAGAAACTAAGGTCTCAGATCAAAATGTATACCGTACAGGGTGGAAACCACCGAGGGCTCATGAAGATTAGATTTCAGTTCTCTAATATTATAATAGAGGACTCTACAATACTCATTGCGAGGGCCAGGATTGGGGTGGATATCTCCCGCCCTCAACAAAATAAACGAGAATTATGGTCAATATGCTGTAAAAAATGACAAAAAAAAAAAATGATATGTAAAAAAATAATCCTGACAATAGGGATGGCAAAGAAAGAGGAAAATTTAATGCCGCCATTCATCCCATCACCCTGTCTACATAGCATATATTCAGTTTGCATTTGAAACGAAGGGAAGTGGCTGAGCTCAGGAATATTGGACACACAACTATGGCTAAGCTCAGAGAATCCACTTCGGGATGCCTTTGGTAGAATGAATACTCATCCGCCTTCGTCAAAAGACTGGGATACCTCGAGCCCATATGACATGGACACTCATACGATCACTGATGAAGACAGTGGCCGGTGGTGTCAAAGAGGGTTTTACAGGGTTTTAGAGATGCTTTTCTTCCACACCCAAGGAACCTCGACACCTACAGTTAATTCCTCCACTCATACAGCCGTTGGCGGACAGGAGTTCGCTCATCTGCCTGGATGACTGTTGACGATCCCGTATTTGGTAAGATATCCCGCTTAGCACGGTTTGCCTAGTAACTCCAGGTAGGGACCCTTGCAGGTGCTACCGCTCCGGGTCAGATCGGACCTGAAAGCGATGATGTCTAAGGAGTGGATCCACAATCTCCACAGTCACGCATCTTCCAAATTACGGCCCCATCCCCGGATGTAGTTTAATATCCTGCCCTTTGAAGTCGGTCAACGCAACATGAATCGCATCTTCCGTCGGCATGGAGCAGTGGAGCTTGACTGGGGTCAGATTCAGTTCCTTTGCGATCTCCTGATTAGTGATTTTGAGCGCATCATCAACCGATCTTCCCTTTACCCACTCAGTGGCAAGCGAAGAAGATGCAATGGCAGATCCAGAGCCCAAGGTCTTGAATTTTGCATCCACAATCTTGCTTCAAGATGCTTAGGATATGAAGTGCATTTCGAAGAATTGACGTTACAATTTAATACTTATTCCCATTAAAAGACAAAAAATATTGTTAAAAACGACCTAGTTTTCATCCAACTACATAAATATATATGCTCTCGACTGTCGTCAAAAGAAAAGTAAAGTGCGTGTATAATAAAGGCTTACTTTCTCTAAAGTAAAAGGTTTTGTTTATCCTATGTAAAAGACTTGATTAAACTAAATTAAAGGGTTTTATTTCTTCGAACAGAAAGAATTATTTCTATAAAGTAAGAACATTTATTTCTTTGATGTAAAATGCTTTATTTCTCTCAAGTAAAATGCTTTATTTCTTCAAAGTAAAATGCTTCATTTTTCTTAAATTAATAGCTTGATTTCTCTAAATTAAAATGCTATATTTCTCTTAAGTAAAAAGCTCGATTCCTCTTAATTAAATTTTTTTTTATCAAAAATGAAGGGCTTGATTTTTTGAAGGTACAAGGCTTTATTTATATAAATTAAAAAGCATTTTTCTCTAAAGTAAAGATTATCCATTCTTTAAACTAAAAGGCTTTATTTATCTAAAGCTAAAGGCTTTATTTTTATAGTCTAAAATCATTGATTTCCCTAATGTAAAAAGGATTATTTCTCTGAAATAAAAGGCTTTATTTACCTATTGTAAAATGCATTATTTTTCTAATGAAAAAGGATTAGTTCTCTAATGTAAAAGGGATTATTTTTCTAATGTAAAAGGCTTTATTCCTCTAATGTATAATGCTATTTTTCTATAATATAAAAGGATTTATGGAAGAGAATAAAGTCAGTAAATTGAAATAATCTTAAATTGAACGCTAAATTGCCCAATGCACGCAATATTTGATCCTCGAATCAACGTTTTCCACATACTTCCAGGCCACGCCACATAAATCGGGATGGTAAGGTGTCTAATGTTATTAGAAAGCATGTGGGCTTGGAATTTATCAGATACCGATCCTTCAGAAAGAGCCTTACCCCCATTTACAAAACTCTTATCGTTATCGCTATGTACTAAGTCAGGGACTCCTTAAAGTTTTGAAAATATTTGAACTGCTATGACAAACTAGAGGTAGACATTACCGCCACGATTTAAATGTGCACGAACTCATGTCCTGTGAAATTGCTCGCAGTATATTTAAAAGGCTTAAAAAATTTCATGTGCCCCTTTGTGATGTTAGTCATTTTTGAGTATTTGAATAAAAAAAAGAAGTTAAATTTCTTACACACAAAACAATTAGCAAATATCCTTTTGACGGTTTGACACTGGTCTGATGGACTCTTAGAGCTTTTCAATTTTTATTTTTCCATGAAATCCAAATCTGTATCTCTGATACCGACTCATTGCTGAACACATATTCCAGTTTGGAAACTCAGTTTTTTTCTCAGATTCAGAATTAGATAGCCCTTAAGGCAAGTTGATATTAACTTATGCCAATTTCTCCACCTCGATCTTGGGAACGGTGGCCTGGCCCCTCCTCGATTACCTCCTGAAGCAATTGTGGAGAGTCGGATGTATTAAAAGTGTGCTTAGGTTGATTGGCATCCCCCTTTTTGTTCCGAAGAATCATCATCCCTGAACGCGTTTGTTAAATGCTGGTCACAAACCCGGAGGAACACGTTCGATTTTGAAAGACCAATCTGCCCGTGCATCGGTAAATTCTCTTGACTAGAGTCTAGTGTGTGTTTTGTAAAATGAGGTGGTGGAAGTGCTGAGGCGTCCATGGTGCCCTTCTTTATTGAAGAATCCAGGATAAAGCAGCTAATCCCGTGCGGTATTATACAAACTTCGGTCACTAAACAGGGTTTCCCTTGGCATCCCGCAATGCACAACCTCAGATGTTGAATTATGTTCAGTCCAAGAGGGCCGCCATCCCTTTAAATCTGTGTCAAGTTTGGCAAAGTTCCAGAACCTTCTGCATATCCAACATCCGCTTGACGTTATCACAAATTATCATGGGCTTTGACTGCATTAGAGCAAACGGGTGAAATGTGAGTTCTCTCTTTGAAAATCATGCGCTCGTATGATAAGAGATAACGGGAGGCCGGACAAAGGTGCGATAAATGACGAGAGGAAGAGTACAGATTGAACACTGAGTACCTGATTATCCTCTTGGAAGGGATATTGTACTTAAGACAATTTAAAATATTATGAATTCCAAAATATAATTTTCTTTTCGAATTGATAGGTATGGAATCTTTATTTGACGGCAGTTTTGAGTTAGAATTATAAAGCTTTAAAGAGGTATTTGAATATGAAGCGTTTCCGTATGGTAAATATTTTAGCGTTTGTTTTATAATTCTCTCCTTTCCTGGGATTTAAAATGTTAGTTTCAAAAGCTTATATAGATAAAAGGAAGTGGGTGTGAAAGAGATTTGTGTGAATTTGACCTATTACTAGGAAATGGTTTGAAAAACTGAGGGTTAGAATGGAACTTAAAATTTGCTAGGGCGGGCAAATCCTTGATTGCATGCTAGAGATTTAAGCTTTTCGAGGCTATAAATTGTGGACCTATAATTATCTAGTATATCGATTGGAGAAAGATAATCCGTCTTTGTAGTTAACACTAGTTCTCTGTTAAAATAATAGGAAACTTGGTACAAAATACATAGGTCAGGAACAGATCTCCCCCGCCTTCAACCAAAAAGAACTACTCCCAAACTTTTAATTTCATACAGGATGGAACAGATTTGTTTAAGCCACAAAGACCTACTGCAGGTTTGAGTAAGAATTTGATAGAAGCTTTTCAAGATGTCTCCAATGAGCACAGTACATCCCACGTGTTAGCGATGTTATTCTATTTGGTGGTTGATATTTAGTGTCTGGTGTCGGCAATAATCATAGAGTTCCTTATAGGATTATACGATTTTTCCGATGTATTTTCTCTATGAATTTTCTCGCTCTTTTTATGTACTTGTTCCATCCAAACTCTCTTATTTTCTCTCATGTCTTTTTTTATTTATCTACGTATTTTAGTGTTAGATGTCTTTCCTGATTCTGCAATTATTTGTTTCCGACTTTGTGCATGTCATGGTATTGTGTTCAGGTGTGTCTTTTATTATTTATATCTGTAACCTCCATAATATAATTCGATTAATATTATTTGCTTTTAAACCTTTTACTTGGTTTCTCCAACTATTTAAAGAAATTCAATAGAAACTAGATGTGCTGACGTATATCCAATTTTAGCGTTTTTATTACCATTTTTACACTAAACAAGCGACCAAATAATATTTAAAAATTCTATTAACTAAATTCTGTTTGATCCACTTAGAGGAACAACACAAAATTTAGAAACTCTTGGCTATTCTAAATGAAACTAAGTTCAAATTATTTTATGGTAACGAGAGTCAGTAAAACATTGAGTAAAATACTACTCGTATATTTTTTCTCTTCAAGCATTTGTCGATGAGTGTTTTTCAGATTTTTGTGTTCATACTAAATTTTCAAACTTTATTATTTTGTGTATTTATAATTCTATGCTATGTCATACAAAAAGCGAATGATGAAAGAGGGTAGATTGTAAAAGAATTAAACCGTATCAAAGGGCGTTATCGTGGCACATGAGAAAGTAGGGACGAAGCTGTGTATAATCATGTCCTTAGCAATGCAAGACTGTATGTCTATATAATTTCCCGATGCGGGTGACAAATTATTCACCTCGAATTATTTCAAATGTCCATACCAACTAGCCGAGTTATTAAGATAGATCACTCTGCAACTTTCTATTATCTCGAAGTCCATTTAAGGACAACTAAACTGTTCAAGAGCATATCGGGATTTCTGATTCCAAAGTCGTTCATAGGGTTATCTTTCTTCTCTCTATTGAACATTCGTCCAAATTCTTGATTCCATATTTTTTTCCGTGGTTCTTAATATTTTGTGTTTTCCGAGATTTCATTCTGGAAGGATTTATTAACATTTATTAATGAGTCAATCTAAAGGAAAGCTCGAACAAACGTGTTTCTTTCATTTGTTTCTCTCTTTCTAAATTTAATTGTTAATTATCAAGTATGGTTAGGTGACTTTAAATCACTAGAACCTAAATTTGGTAATGTAGAATTTCAATCATATCCACCTTTAGCGGTAGGGGGTAAAGAATCTGTCTAGCATCGAAACCACGTCTCCTTTATCTTGAACTACCTAACCTTTCTCTTGGTCACTTTAACGTAAAGAGAAAAATGATCCACAGAGAAAAACGGTGAACCAGGGAAGGTTTTTCATATACGTCAGGCAAAAAGTGAACTTTGTAAACGGGGTCATGGCAGTTTCCTATTAATTTAATAGAATGAAAGTCATTAAAGTACGACATTAATGAACGCAGCTTGAGGTCTTCGGGAGAAGTGACCTGCATTGGCATTCGAGCGCAGGAATGCCACAGGCTCATGTTCGAAGTGCCATTATATATTAAGGAGGGACATAAAATGGTTCATTTTACTGTCGTTTATTTCACAATTAACAATAAACGAAGGTTATAAAAACATTGCAGTTTGATTTTAATTCCTTGGAAATTGGAAAGGAGCATATTATATATATATATATATATATATATATATATATATATATATATATATATATATATATATATATAAATAAATAAAAGGTTCGAGTAAGATTAATTGGAAGGTTGATCTATCAGACTTTAAATGATGGGCAATGTTTGAGGTCGCTTTACCAGGGCTTGGTAATCATAATATCCATATTGGTTATTAATTCAGGATCAAAGGTTCTAACACCATAACGAAACTTCTTGGATCAGAAGATTACCGTCTGAATACTGAGTTTCTGCAAAGTTGGCCTCAACTTTATAAAGATTTTGAATATTAACAAATAGTCAAGTGTAAATAGGAACTTAAGCATAAACTCTTATGTGATTCAGTTACTAGATTATACTTGGATATTCTGGGAGATCATTATCTTCCGAAGTTAGCGCCTTTCAAGATGATAATTCGCCCATACTTACATGCAGAATAGTTCCGTTTCGATTTAAGAACAACACCACTTCAACTATAGAAGCCGTATTAAGGTAAAATAATGGTAATAAAATCACACTTATATAGCCTATTATGAGGATATTCATGTTATTTTTACCAATACAAGAAGGTTAACTAAAAAGATGGGAATACTTAGGAAAAATAGGAATAATGAAATTGAGAAAGATAGCAATCATTCCAGGCTCAATTTTTATCAGAAATTAATATCAGGCCTTAGCGGGTACGTTTCCAGCCTACATTTCTCCAAACCTACACAACCTGCTTATCCAAAGAAAATAGAAATGCTAACCACGACTCTCGAAATTCGCCCTATTACTGTTTTCTGTAGCTTTCAATCATAGAAATAAGTACATACACTCTTACTAACATATTTCTATTAATTCAGAAAACGAGATGAAATTGGAAATGGAATGAGTAAGACTTGTAAAGGTTAATTGATTAAACGTAAGATAGAGGGGTTGTGTTGGAAATTCATGTTTCTACCTATGAATTTGTGGCACTCCATGTGCGAACTTGTTCACGAACCTTTGAAATGTACCCTTTAAGCTTGACTTTATATGATCTACAAGGTTTGAAATCTTTTCATTTCTTTCTAATCATTTGTTTTCAATTTTTCTGTTTCTTTCACTTTCCTCTATTATTAATTCCCATTTTAATTGCCTTTCAGGGATATTACCTTTGATTCCTTTCTTCTTTTCAATTTCGATTGTAATACTATGGGAAAATTATATAATATCGAGAAGAAAGCATTGGGAATTTGTAACTGTGGACATGACCAAAGAATTTGCTGGCTATGGTGATAAGCAGGGTCGCATGTTTTGAAAAGTTCTTTAAACATTTAATTCCAAATTTCACGCATACTCTAAATAATATGTAGAATAACAAGGACAAAGAAATAAGGAGAAAAAAATTGTGATAAAAAGCAAAGACAAAAATAAATCTTATACAGTGGAATACTAACCATAGCTTTATTTGCCCATAAGCATAACAAAGGCCACACATCTTAGGAGGGAAATAGAAGCCTAAAACATCTCTGGTCGGTAGTGGAATACTAACCATAGCTTTATTTGCCCATAAGCATAACAAAGGCCACACATCTTAGGAGGGAAATAGAAGCCTAAAACATCTCTGGTCGGTTGTAAAAGGAACTAAAAGTGAATTTAAAAGGGAGGAATAGCATGGTGTACACTATAGACGGTGTATCTATTAAGAGTGTTAATAAAATTTCCTCACATTTAATTATCCAGACAAACCAGTTCAAGACATCGAAGCAATTCCAAGTTGTGTTCACTCAATGAATTATTAATGTAACTTCTACCCTTGAGATTTTTATAGCATGTAGTACAAAGAATTTTTAGCGGGTATTTAATTCCTGAGCGGAAATTGTATACATGATCAATAGGAATTCAACTCATGACCATTTGAGGAGATGGTTGGTTAATTTGTTCGTTCAAGTTCGATTTTCTTTAAAATATACCGTAAAACATAAAGCAGTACTCAAGAACAAAAGAGGTACTCAAGGAGTACTCAAGAAACAAATAGGTACTCAAATAGTACTCAAAAACCAAATAGGTAAATGATTTATTTTAATATTTTATTTTTTATTTGCTCCTTTCTTGTAATTTTTCATATTTATTGATATCGTAATTAGAACTTCATCTTACTTCACTTGCCTCAGTTTTGAGTTTTGTTTATGATAGGTGTTCTTATTGTTTCCCTTTTCTCTCCCGAACAGTTTTTTTTATTTTCTTCATTTCTAAACAGAATTAAATGAAATATTTCAAACGCGAGGTGGCGTAATGTATTCACTTGACGTTATTCTTAAAGGAGTTGAAGTTCGACTTTCGATTTTGTTCCTTGCGATTTAGAATGAACCTTCTAACACAGAGTTAGGACGGGATTTGTGAACGGATCCTTAGACTGCACAAATTTCATTCATTTTTTCAATCATAGCCATCAAGAAATTAAGCAAATGATATATCTTCTGTAAGCAGATGTAGCGTGTAGCCGAGGCCCCCATACTCTAGTTATGCACTCTCGATCACAGCATTCGCATAGTGAGATACCTTAATTTTGTGGGATAAGCCCTTTTGTAGTTCAGACAGCCTTCCTATTATCTTCAATTTTCCCATCTCTGCTAATTTCTTTAAAAACTACTCGTCACAAACCTTTGAGAGGAGATACTATGTTGTTTTCGATTCTTAGTTTTAAGTAAGAAACAGCCTGGATGCAATCGACCTCCGACTTCTAAGCTACCATTCTTTCAAAGGTTCTATAACTGCTAGTATCTGCCTAGATTTTTGAACACAACTCCTCTTCTAAAATATGTAGGTGGTCTTTCAATCTGGCCTTAGGGCTTGCCACAGTACTGAAGCTGCACTCCTGAACGTCAGTACCTTCATTTGTCGAGCTATTGATCATCGTCTACACGAAGTTCAGGGTGTCTCGAAAATCGCTCTCATCTGAATCCGATCATACGTTTCCATCCTATACATATTCAAAGCTACATGTCTCCAAACCTACACAACTTGCTTGTCCAAAGAGTCAAGCAGGAAAACTGCAGAAAAGAGAAATGCTAAGCTAACTCTCGAAATTCGCCCTATTACTGTTTTCTGTAGCTTTCGATCATAGAAATAGGTACATACACTCTTACTAACATATTACTATTAATTCAGAAAACAACGGGATAAAATTGGAAATGGAATGAGTGATATTTCTAAAGGTTAATTGATTAAATCAATCATCCCTCAATCTGTTCACATTGGTGGTGATTCCTCTGGGCCCCTCTGAGTTAATTTTTGTTTTCCTCAAGGCTCGGCCTTTATGCCACTCTTATTTTGTATTTCCTTACTCACGGTATGGTTATTTGACATCTTTTTCTGCTATTTCATTTTTATATTGACAGTCAAATCCAACTCTCTTTCTCTCACACTTCGTTTCTTGAGCCTAAGATTTCTTTTTTTTTACGATATTCTTACAGAATGTCTTTCGGACATCATTAATAAACTTGACCAAGAAAGAACTTTGTCGTTTGGTATCACTTCGGACATTACTCGTTGTAAAAATTTAATCTTTTTCAACAATAGTGTCTGACCTATTCACCTTTCTGGCGAAGATAATAACCTGGGGTTCAACATCGATACTCAACTTTCAAATATTATGTTTCTCGTGTATTCAAGACTTATCCTCCCTCTGTATCTATAATGTATCCATTCCAACTTTGATAATGAAGTTTCAAAACCTTAATCCACGCTTCTCTTCACTTTCACTTCGACTACTATATTTCCTTCTTGCTGAACCTCTTTCTTCTACTCTCTGACTTCCTCAACTTGTTCAGAACTATGCTGCCGTGTTCTTATCCAGCATGGTCGCTTTATTTTCGCCACGCCGTTGCTCCAAGAAGTGCAGTATGTTCCCATCTTATTCAACATCTTATTTAAAGTTCAACTTTTTATTTGTAGGATTTTAATTCCCACGGCCCATCCTACCTGTCTTCTTCACCTATTCTCTCCTGATCACAGAGAGCCTTACGTTTTAACTACGCCTTTTTATTGTATGTATTTCGTATTAGTGTGTGGTGTAATGGTGATCGTGACATTTAGCCTTACGACCCCTAAGCTGTGGCATGATCTGTCGGCAGTTATACGCTCCAATCTCTCGTAGTGCATTCAAATAAAACCATTAAGCCTTTTCTCAGGGTTACTAATATCTCTGAAGGGCCCACACGTCTCAAACCATTGAAATAATAATAATTATAACAATAATATATCAATAATAATATAAGAATATATAATAATAATAATAATAATAATAATAAAGACGTCGTTCTTAATAATGTTAATGCTTTGACAAGTCAGTGTACATATTCCTCTGCATATCTGAATGTCTAATCTTCTATTCTGAATTCTCGTCTGGAACCTCAGAACAGAAACTTTTTGCCTCCCTCAATATACCCACGCGAATACGTGACAATATAGTTAAAAATTTTATCGCGTGTATTTAGCCCCTTTGTTATTTTTTTTCTTAAAATATTCGTATTTCTCCAACCGCTCCCCTCAATTATGGACGAGTGCTCCCGATATGATAATGAAATTCACATAATGATCAGAATGGCGAGCACTGGAAAGCTTGAAGGCAGGAAAGCGGTTGGGAGTGAGGGCGTGGGCAAGAGCAGCAATAGTACTAGGTTTTCCTATCAACCAGTTATTAGGAAAACGTTCGTGGTCCGAATGAGAGCCACCCTTTCCATGTCAAGAAAGTGTGACCTGAAAATCCCTTTGGCAGGTTCTAAAATGGAAGAGTGATGTTTGGTGTGTGCAAAGATAGGAGCAATCGATGAGACAGTGGTATTGTGATTGGCTATATGCGTGATAACACATGTTGCCTTAGTTACAACAACATCAGCATTATTATGAAAACAGCGATAATGGTAGAAAGAATATTGTAGTAGCGTTAGGTAGAGGGTAATTTGAGAAATGGCAATGGAGCCCGACGGGCCCATAGGCATGCACAGGTCCTTGGTTGAGGTAGATTAACTAGTAGATTCAGTAATAAGGAACGGCCTGCTGATCAGTCTTTTTTCTGGCATTAAATCTTTGTTTTTGATTTTGCCTTTGTAAGGTGTCATAAACTTTATTCTCTGTGATCTGGTGTTCTCAGGTTGATTTAGACGAATTTATCAAAATTCAGATGAATTAATCAAGTATTTAGATAAATTAATCAAATTTTAACTCAAAATCTTTATTTAGTTGGGCTATATTAGAAGGTTTTTTTGGCTGGTTTCTTCGGTGTCCCATTCGGATGTCCTATTGAGGAGGATTACTGATAGATTAGTTTTATCGGTGTTTGGGGGTAAAGTAGTCAGTAAGGGGTTATTGACCTGTCCAGTTCTTAAGTTTTCATATCAGTATTGGGTTTTGACTTATTAGAAGTTAATTGGATGACCCTCTAGTCTTTCTTAGTAAAGGTGAATGTTCCGTTGCGAGATCTTACCCAGGTTTTCTGGCTTCCAAGGGAGGTGAGGCATCTTCATTCATTTTATTCATCACAATTTTATATAGGTTAGCCTTTTAGATAATATTGCCGACTAATTTAGATGTGTTTTTCGCTTGGCACATCAAAGCGTGCATGATGTCGCCGGGAATCGAACCCAGTAGCTAGGCGTAGAAATCCAACACCTCATCCCCTATGCTAGCAACACTTCTTACCAGCCTTATCCACTCGAGAGCTTCAATAATATTCTCAAACTAGTTCCATTAAAGAATCTAGGCAATTGTTAAGGAATGAAAGTCGATAGAAATATTGCTATGATTATTACCAGATGGCGTAATCAATAAATAGTGAGTGAGTTCGAATTACATTGCATTATACATTTTAAATTGTTGATATCGATTGAGATGAACAATTGCTAAAAGCTGTGGTCAATGAGATTCCATACGGGTATTACACGCATTTTTAAAAGGATGAAACAATTATTTTAAACCCTAAATTGTTGTTAATAGTAACTCGACAAATAATGTAAGAGTATTTTGTTGTCCTGCTCCTCTTCCTGTGCCGGTTTCAGATATTTTATATAGTATTTTTTTATTCTCCTTTGTTTCCAATTCTACTACACTCTCTTCCCATTGACCTGCGGAGGGCGCGAAAAATTATATTATTATCAATATTTTTGATTTTATAATAAGAGAAGTATAACACAATAAATATTTGTTTAGTCATTGGAGCAAAAATGTTTGGGAAATGAAAGGTATTAGAATAAATATGATCGAATAGAAAGTAGTGAAATTAGTTGAGGATAGGAACTACTTCTAAGGAAAATCAATTGAACCCTTTGGCCAGCAATAAGAAAGACATATTTGGTAAAATGGCACCAGCATGTGTAAAAACAGGAGCCAAATCAAGGCTTGTATCCTCTTAGTACTTGAAATATTGACCACTAACCGTTTTCAGAGAGAGTAGATAATATGTTCAAACTTATTTTGATAGGTATTTTAAGACATTACATATTACATGTACAGAGAAGCCTCGAATGTGCGTTTCCCCTAAGAAGTTTTTGATAGCAGACTTTCCTTTCCGGGCCTTTTAAAGACACTAATTCGCATCTAAGCACATGACAATCGTGATTCTCTTTTTATTACTTACTTTGACAATTTCTTGCATAAATAAGTAGAAAATTGTAGATTCCTGTAGTGTAACGCCATAATTTCGAAAAACTGAAATCGAGGAAAAAATAGATGCTCTTAGAATTCTCTATGCATAGAAACGAAAGGGTTCCCGGCATTTCCATCTCACGGGAAACTCTCACTTGCTTAGTGGATAAGTCATCTTCTACAGGTTAAGTAATCTTCTACAGGTTCACAGACTGAAGAGTGATTTGTTGTTTGTGCAAATAAATGATTGGGTGATAGGGTGGAAAGATGAGACAGCGGTGTGGTGATTGGCTATATATAGGTGGTGACATACGTGGTTGGAGGTATCAACTCGAATGATTTTACACTTCTAGCACTACCTGATTAGTGTCAGCTCCCTACAAATGACCAAATTTCTTAAGTTGAACTCCAGGGAAAGGCATATGTAGATGCATTTGGGATTAATTAGATCATACCACTAATTTTTGAGCAGCATTGAATTTACTTCCAAAACTTTTATATTGTTTTACTGTTGTAGTTGATTGTACTCACAAATTTTCACTATTCCGTTCTTTGCCACTCTTGGAGTTGCTAAAGGGAAACAGATTGACCTGCGGTTTAATCAATCTCTGTCTCGAACGAACGTTTGGAAGGTCGCAAGGATGTTCTTGTCTTTATTATTAAGCATCTCATTTTTCCGTATTAATTTGTTTTTTAAAGTTTTAAATTATTATATCAATTTGGCTCTGATTAATTAGGGTTTAGTAGATTTGCCATTGCGGATTTCGTCCATGTTGACCTTTAAACCAAGGTTGTTATTTCGATTTATTGCCTCATTCGTTTTCTATTGAAGGCTTTCTTTGGTTAAACCAGTTTACTTATCTCTCTAGAAAGAAATAAGTGGCTTTTGAAGAAGTCTACTTTTCTGTCGCAAGATAAATAAGCTGGTAAGGAAGTCTACATTTCTTTCTCACAAAAGGAACATGTAATGAAATCTTTTCTTTTTCAAATTACAAAAGTAGTTTGTAGAGAAGGCTAATTTTTCTTTCTGTATTTCTCGAAATACAAAATAAGCTTATAAACAAGTCTACTTTGGTCTCACATAAATAAAAGGTATAAAATGAAGTCTATTTTTATTCTCAAACTTAATAAAGGCTTGTAAAAAAAGTCCAGTTCACTTTATATAAATAAATGAGGCTTGTAAAGAAGTTTATTTTTATACTTAAAATAAATAAGTCTCTTGTAATGAAATCTAATTTTCTTTTTCAAAATAAATAAAAGGTTTTAAGGAAGTCTGCTTCCTTTCGCAAAATAAATAAGAGGCCTATGAAGAAGTCGGCCTTTTTTTTCAAAATAAATAAGAGGCTTGTTAAGAAGTCAAATTTTCTGTCTCCAAAGAATATGAGGCAATCGAAGAAATAGACTATTCCTTTTTAAACTAAATAAGAACTTTGAAAAGAAGTCTACTTTTCTTTCTTAAAATAACTAAAAGGCTTTTAATAAAATCTACCTTTCTTTGTCAAAATAAATAAGTCTTGTAACAATTCTAACTTTCTTTGTCAAAATAAATTAGAGAATGATAATAAATCTACTTTTATCAAACTATATAAGAGGATTATAGAGCAGTCTTAATTTCTCTCTCGAAATAAATTAAAAACTCGGAAAGAAGTAGACTTTTCTTTGTCCAAATAACTAAGAGGCTTTTAACAAATTAGAATTTTCTTTCTCAAAATGAATAGGAGGATTGTAATGAGTCTACTTTTCTTTTTCACAATTAGTAAGTATCTTAAAAAAATCTACCCTTATTTTTCGAAATAATTAAGAGGCTTGTAAATAAATTTATTTTATTTTTCACAATATATAAGTGGCTTCTGAAGCAGCCTACTTTTCTGACTCAGAATACATAAAACGTTTATAGGTAGCTAAGTTTCTTTGTCAAAAAAATAAGAGGCTTTTGAACAATTCTACGTTTCTTTTTCAAAATAAATAAGAGGCTTATAAAGAAGTGTACATTTATATCTCAAAATATATACACAGTTTGAAAAGAAGTAAACTTTTTCATTCTCAAATTAAATCAGAGGCTTGTAAAGAAGTCTATTTATTCCTAGAAATAAAAAAGACTCTTGTGAAAAGAAGTATATCTGTCATTTGCAAAATTATAAGATGCTTCGGGAGACGTTTACATTTGTCATCAAAATAACTAAGAGGTATTAAGCACTCTCCTTTTCTTTCACAAATTTAATTTCTTGTAAAAAGTCTTCTTTTCTTTATTTTTTTATAAACAAGAGGATTTTAATGAAATCTCTTTTCTTGCACAAATTTAATAAAGAGTCCTGTAAAAACTCTACTTTTCTTTTTTAAATAAATAAGATGTTTGCAAAGAAGTCGATATTTCTTTTGCACAATAAACAACAGACTTGAAACTAAGTGTCTTTTTCTTTTGAATATAAACAAGAGGCTTGTAAAAAAGTATACATTTCTTATTCAAATAGATGATAGTCTTGTAAATAATTCTACATTTCTTTCTCAAATTAACTAATAGTCTTTCAAAAAGTTTACTTCTCGTTTTCAAAATAATTTAGAGGCTTTTAAAGAAGTCTACATCTATTTTCAAAATAAATAGGAAGCTCGTAAAGAAGTCTACATTTCTTCATCAAAAATCAATGAGGCTTCTTTTAAAGTCCAATAGGTTTTCTCAAAATGAAACCTAGGGATAAAATAAGTCGACCTTTTTTTTCATTATAAATACGAGGCTAGTAAAAGAAATATACGCTTCCTTCTCGAAATAAATAAGAGGCTAGTAAAGAAGTCTACGTTTATTTGTCAACAAACTAAGAGCTTTGTGAACAAGTCAACTTTTCAATTCCCTCCTAAATACCTAAGAGTCTTGTAAAGTCTTTTTTTATTTTCAAAATAAAAAGGAGGCTTAAAAAGAGGTCAACGTTTGCTTTTCTAAAATTAAATAATATCGCTGTAAAGAAGTGTATTTTACTCTCAAAATGAATAAGAGGCTTATAGGAAGTCTACTTTCTTGTGAAGAAATCTACATTTCACTTCTCTATTCACTACTTTCTTCACAGCTTTCTTCAAATATTATTTCTCTTCCAGAGATACCCTCGTTGGTTATAACTTTAAATTTAAAGACAGGAGCACTAAATCGACCAACTCTCTCATTTTCATCCCTCAAGAAAATGTGTCATTGTTATCAGATACGCACACGCGAGGGTTCTGTGTGGCGAAATGATGGCAACTACCACACCAAACTCCAGCACATAACATCACAAATATCACATAACGTCACAATTTTTAGGATAGAAAAGGTGGGGAGACGGTGAAGGAGGGAAGGGGGGCGAACAGGTGCAGATAAAGACCAATAAATAGAAAAAAGTGTGAAAATTAAGTTTTAAAATAATTACCTGAATCGGAGAAGAACCCTAAAGAAAGAAGAGAAATTATCAAGGTGCAGGGGGCAATTCCTATGCTGCTTTCCTTCTTTTTGTTCCTCTGTTACTCTTCAGAGTTTCCTCTTTTGGTTAATTAGGCTATGTCTGTTCCAGACATTTTCACTTCCCATATTATCATCCTGCTTTTCAAGTCTCTTCCAATATATAATATAATTAATCATTCTTTCTTGGTATAAGAGCCCATCGCAACGATACTTTTTGAACCGCGAATCCAGGAAAAAAACTCAGAAAACTATCGCAGCATTTTATCCGCTTCCTGTCTTTTCTTAACTTAAACTGACCATAAATGATTTGTTTCATCATTTACATTGCTTGAGAAACTAAATAAATATATTTTTTCATGTTTTTATAATGGCGTCCTTTATAAATATATTGGCAGTATGTAAAAGCCATGTATTAACTGACAATACATGTTTTTATATTTCTATGTTTATATTAGTTAAATATAATGGGACTTTATATACCGTGGCTTCTTTTCCGAGCCAAAAGTGTCCTTTCCGTTTCACTTTTCCCCCGATTTCTCAGGTCTCATGGGTGAAATCTAAGTGCCTCTAAGTTGTATGTCTCATCATCTCTTTAGCCATATCGAAAGACAATTCTAGCCTTCGCTGGAATAATGCCATACTCAGAATCAGCCTAAATGAGAGTTTACTTCTTAACTAGTTATGTTGATACTTCTCAGTCCTCGCCTTTATGGATACTCCTGACTCTCTCTCTCTATCTCTCTCGCTCTCTCTCCTCTCTCTGTTCACCCCAAACCCATCAAATACCACACAAACTCGTAAAGAGGCACCCCGTGAATCAAACACGTCTCCTTATTACTATTCATAATTACTTTTTGATATCGGGAGATTTAATGAAGCTACGCATCAGTAGGTCAGGTTCATTTTTTACTTTCAGACTCGATCTGTTTTGGAAAGGCTTTCTTCTCGACCGTGGCTCGGCAGTTATGTGCAGTAGTTCTCTCGTCATTAAACTTCCCTACTTGTTTTTTTTCTTGCTTGCATATTTGATTTCAACTTCTATGTGAGTGGGTGTGCTCATTTATGAAAGTGTGCATGTTTGAGTGTATGTTGATATTCCATGGTGACTTTCTGAATGTTTAGGGATATTTTTTATAGATTCTGAAATAATAATTGACCCTTTCTTTATTTCTCTATGCAAATTTTCAATGTACTGCAATATGTTTCCACGTAAGTTAGAGAAATACATGATTAGAGAGGGCTAGATATAAATATGCTGAAAATCTTCTGATAAATTTATGCTGTATTTGTATGATATGTATTGGATATTAGTACAGAAACACGCGCCAAATCATTGAATGTAAAGTACTACTCGTTCCTATTTACTCATTTCCATTGAAAGCTCAAATTTGCCTATGTTTCTACTTTTATTGGAAGCATTTGGATCATTTTATGACAATGGAAGCTAGCAAAGATAGCGTAGGCATTCATGATGCCGTACGCCCCCAGAGTTTCTGAATAAACTGTCGTTTCTTTGCCTTTAATTTTTTTATGTTTTTTCCAAGGTGAGTTCCTTATATTAGTTGTCTCAGATCACATCTTTAGTGGAATATGAGCGATAAATTAATTAATCGTATAATTTACATGATATCATGCTCTAGGATTCTAAGAACTTAAAAGAGTGCAGTAGGCAATAGAGACCTCTAGAACAGGAGGAGAAGTCCTTCTAATGAACTGCGGCGTTTGTGATAAGATGATAAATGATTATTGCATTGATGGTTTCTCATGGTTCAAATCACTTGCAAGTGCCTTTGAATGGCTAAATTAGGCTTTTACTACTAGATGGTGCCATCCAGCGCCAAATCCGATGGCAGATTTGAAATCTCCAGGGTGAATAACCATATGTCCCATGGTCATATGGGTCATTTCATGGCTCTAAATGGATACAATTGAACTTTACTCTTTTTGGAAAAAAAGCGACGCCTATACATGGTGCTTCGTCGCAGGTAAATTGGGATTACAGGAATCCTTCTGAGCTGTAATAAATCTCATAATTAAAATAAATGAATTATCGGTAGTTTAATTATGAATTAAAGCTTATTTATATCAATGATAGGTACAAATTCCTACTAATATTTGTTATATACTTTTTAAGAACCAATTTGTCCAATTTAACATTTCAAGAGAGAGTAGAGGGACATTGACAAAGTTATCATGATAACAGTTTTGTCTTCTGTTAGATTTATTTGCAGGTCTTTTTCTTTTCGGTTGAATCCTTCCTCTTGTCTTACATCGTTCTTTAGCATAAATTCAAAGTGTTAAGGATTCATCATGTTTATGTATATTTATTGTTTTGTTTATAATAATAAACATTGATATATAAATAATTCTCTTAATATTAGTCTCCCAGACAGTGATACATAACAAAAGACATAAATTATGTCATTTTTTTTAAAGATTTACGATCAGTTAGAGAATTTAACATATTGAAATTTGATTAGATTCATATGATCGAAACATTCTTCACTGGGTTCTGAGGATTCATATTGCGATTTGGTTATATTCATGCAAGTCTAAGGAAAAGTAAAAAGTACATTGAACTGGATATTTTCCTATTATTTATAGGAAATAGGTAAAATACAACAGGATCATGTAGACATGTTTAAGTTTTGCTTTATTATGAAAAATTATATTTTACTTTGTTCACACGCAGTGAATTTTGACAAATTTAGTCACAACGATGAATAAATCATTCATCATCATCATCATCATCCTCATCGCTAACTCTATAATTTAAGGGGATTTTTTTGAGTATCTTAGTTTGGTTATGACTTATGTTTTTTATCAGTTATTTCTAATAATTCTTTTATAATATCAAAAAAAAATGGTGAAGTTCAGAAATAAATATAAGTATCGAAATTTTTTAAATTTTTTAAAACATAAAGAATTAAAAACGGTGAAGTTCAGAAAAAAAAATTTTATATATCTCCTTCTATAACTATATTTTAGCAACGTGATATTGTGAAAGGGGGAAGATTTAGTTTAGAGTTCCTTTTTAAAATTATTATAATTGGCAAAGTTCAGAAAATTTAAAAAAATTTAACCATGGCTGCCTTTTTTTAGATTTTGAATTTTAATCTTAGTAGTGAAGCGCAAGCTCCCCCCGTAGGGGGGAATGGGGAAGCCATTGCCTGGTTCAGCTAGAGAATACGAGGGGATAAAAGGAGTAATCAATAGTTTTCTCCTCTCTCATCTCTTTGGAGACAGTTATTGAGCAATCTACAAATGGATGTTTTCCCACCAATGATCACCACAAATACCCATACATCAGTGCACAGATTCAAAGAGTTTTCTACAGTTATTTGAGAATCGGTCAGAAAAACCCGCAAAAAACATCCGGAACGATTAGGTCAACAGTCATTGCCTCTCTCTCAACAAAGAAAAATGAGTCTTATTCTGGTATTTAGCTCGGGCTAAAACTATCTCCCTATATTTCTCTTAATGTTACCTGACTGAATATGAGCTGAGAGGAAATATCCGATGGTAGACCGGTATTTTGAATAAATCCTTCTTAGATAAAATAATAAGTCCCACAATTAGAAGTGTCATTTGAATAAAAAGATAATGGAAATAATTTATATAAAAAACGCAGTTAAAAAACTTCCATGTTTAAAAAAATTACAATATTCGGAAAAATAAAATATTAATTGACAAAACACAACCTTTAGCGATAAATAGAAATATCGTTTATTTTTGTCAGCACAAATAATTAATTCCTCACCAGGTTAAGTTGTAGCCGAGTGGAAGCAGCGGTTTGATTATATAGAAGTTAAGCCACATTAGAAGCTTATGATAAGTCACCAGATGCAGTCTGATTTGGGTCAATGTCTCGATTGCTGTCATACGCTGTAAAGCACCATAGTTCGAATCCCAGGTTAAGCAGGAGGTGGTCCCCACGGATAAATAAAAAGCTTGATATAGAGTATAGATTCGCCACCCTCCCCAACTGCACTAACCAAACTCCCTACTTGAACTACTTTTACCTTCAACATCTACCACAATTCTTCAAAGTGTGGTCGCCGATCATCAGCGCCAATAATACTCTATACCATATCAAAACAAAGCCTCCCGCTATGTTGTTGCTGACATTTGGCTCCTTAGAGCAAAGAGATGCTATGCGTTATAGCATCTCATTCTCTCAAGAGTTCAGAAGCCCCTCCAAACACGCCCCTTCACAAAAAAAACCCTACATACACAATACTATCCACTTATTCCTCAGTCAGCACTTTTTCTTTCAAATACTCATTAACAATCAACCACTTTTTAAGCGAAGGGGGGGATACTTTTTTTACTACCATGGGCGAGTCCATTAGGAGTTGCGTAGGTGCAAACGAATGAAGCTCTAAATTTAAAAACAAAATTAGGTTTACAAAAGTTCGGAATCATCAGACTTATCCGAAAAGATACAATGGCTAATCAATCAGGTTAAATGAAACATTAATGTAAGTGCAGAATATGATTAAATAATAAGTATTATATCTTATGATAATAAGAATATGAGACAGAAATGATATTTAATGCTATCAAGCTGTGGATATTCTGAAGTCATTCGTGAATGATTCAAAATGCAATCGCGATGAAGTGGGTCTCCATCCTGCTTTACGCGGTCGACAAACACCTCGCACAGCGTAAAACTCACTCTCGTATATAGAAATAAGTTATAATGCTCATGTATAAATTATATTATGATTTGATTACATTCGTAAGAAAGTACGAGTCCCATCAAATCATTGCACCTGAATATTGTATAGAATATATTATCTCAAGTTTGTGATTGTACCTTCATCGCTATTCAGCATATAGTCCATATTTCTTTGTTTTAACTCTTCTTTATTCAGTTAGAGATGATAATTCCTCTCTTCTAATCAATCCATAAAATTTTAGTTTTGATCTAAAACGGAGGCTAAATATGTTTTGTGATTTTGCAATAGAAGATATTTTTATAACAGAAGAAAGTCTATCTCCAGATCCTTCCTTGGAAAGAATAAACTCTTCGAATTGAATTCCTCTCTTATGTGGAACTACAACGTGATCTTGGGATAATAAATCGTTAAGAAGTTATTCGGTTATACCTTCAGTCCTTTCTACCTCCACCTCTTTCCAACACCTGAAAGGATTTGTATTTCACTGGTAAAAAAGCATTAATTCTCTTAGAAACGAAAAAGGAAGCATGCCAATTTGCTACTGTGGTTCACATATTTCCATCACCTAAAGGAGCTAGTTGGATGTTTCTTAAGGAACTATGTATCGTAGGAGTTTTGTAAGATTCAAAACGATATCTTAGTGTGAGTCACAGAAAGCTATTTCCTACATCTAATTTAGTACCTGCCATAAACTTTCACCACTTTGTATCAGTTGATAGGTAAAGTTTACACATGATTGACCTCAAATGTCTTGTGATATACCGGTACCAGTAGTATCTGATTTTACATTATATTATATTACTTTTGATATTTATTATGGAGATTGTTTTTGTTAAAGGAGTCCATTGCTGGTAACAATTATGATTTTCTTATGAGTCTACGAGACAACATTTTCTCATATTTGACTTCAATCGTAAGCAATTTAGGTGGTTTTATTCAGGATGATTTGAATCAGTTTTCTGAGCAGCAGCTTCAACAGTTCATTAATTATGTTCTAACATGGATTTAATGATTAATCAATTTTTGATCCCGTCATTTTAATTTTCTTTATTGTTTTATTAGTAATTCATGCTTTCATTCTAGTTATAATGACTACTATCTCTTTTATTATAAGTTATATTATGGCAAATCAAGATGCAGCATTTTTTCATATAAATTACTTCCCATTTGAAATTGATTCTTTTTGTAATCCTTCGCACAGAAAATGGATCCTAATCAGAGGTAGAAATTAGTAAATACCTTTGTTAGGTAATTATCATTCGAAAAATGCTGATTGCATACGGTATAATGAAGTAAAAGGCAAACTGTTAAATATCTTGAATAACTCTAGCCTATGTTCATGTACATACAACGTCCAAAAGTAGAATTCGTGTATAGCTTCTTTGTAAAATGTGACTGGACTGGATTTTGTTATGGAGATCAAATGTGTTGAGATGTAAAAACAACTTCCATAAATAATAAATAGTAATTAAAACAAAGAGAGAAGGCAAAAGAGTATTTATAAGCATCCAAAAAATACGCCAGTACATGGGAGCAAAAGAATTAAAAGCTGTGAGCTTGAATCACCCCGCGTGAACTCGTGTTGAGAAGGTCGAGTTGGTGTTGGGATGAGTGCGCAAACCTCCCCTCGAAATCCAATGAACGTCTAAAATTGAATTAATTATAAAAGCAGTTGAAATTATACGTACGATTTTTCTCAGCCATATGTCGACACCCCGTTGAGTGTAACCAGTTTTAACTCTTTGTAAGCGCGAGCACTCGGTGCAAACGAAGATTCGGTCGTCTATGTATCGATAAATGATAGTGAATCGGCTAGTTGGGCGGTCAGATGGTGCGCCGGGTTTTGATTTCAAAGTATGCTATTTCTGTAACTCATAGTTTGCTCTATGTTGTTACTGCTCGAAGAAAAAGAATAATACCATTTTTTTTTATACTGTACGTCCTCCATCGAAGACCATTTATTCATGTGAGAAAAAGGCCAGCATTGTCATAGTAGTGTTGGTATGAAATAATGTTAATCCTGATTGATTGCTTAGATTAAATGAAGAACGGAGCAAGTCGGTGTGTGCAAGTTTCGTTTGCTACTTAGAAAGGCTTGCTTGCACCTTAAGAATTTATTTGGGTTATTTGATGGAGGAAAGTTCTGGCTTGTTGATTGAGGTAGTCTTGCACCTACGGCCGCGTCTGACCAGACTGAATTTAATTATTCCTTTAATAGCTGTTTGCTTTCAACAGATTCGAGCGTTCGGCCATAGCCTCTTTTAGGGAAATATGGCTCGGATCAAAACTTTCTTCCTGTGGAGATTTAGTAAGCAGATCATGTGAATTCTCATATTTTCTAGATTTAATTATATAAGGTTAGTTGCATTTTGGTTGGGACCTGTGTTGTCCGGAATAGTAGTTCTCCTGTTTTTTTTTTCTTCTTCTCATTATGAATTTTATCAAATAGCAAGTAAAAACATCGATTTCAATTTGAGCGAAGTTAAGTTACATCGGTTGTGGTAGGTCATGTCACTAAATGGGCTCCCGACCCGTTTCGACTTTATAGCGGATATCTTATGCTGTGTAGACGCCTTATTGGATCGCAGGTTAAACTGTAGATCCCAAATGTGGATTTAAAATGCATCCAAACCAGTTTAAATCGTGCTTAATTAACCTGCTACCAATTAATATTATTATTATCGGGAGAATTACCGAATAGAAACTGTTTATTGTAAAAATCCCAGTGTTTCTGTTAATATCAACATACATGGGTTATTAAAAAAATATTAAAATATTTTATTTCAAACGTTTTATCGTATAAATGTATATCTTTTGATTGGGTTTCGGGTCTTATTCGTATTTTCCCCTTTGAATTCCTTTCCTGCTGAGTCAAATCATAAAACCTCGAGATTTATAGTTTGTTGAATGAAGAGGTAAAGACTGGGTTGATCGATGATGAAGGAAAGAAGGACGAGAGAGGCAGGAGAAGATAGCAAAGAGAGGAGAAGGAGAATCTTATCCAACTCAAGAACTCAGCAGGAGAAGTTGCAAATATTTTAATAATTCTCAGAAAATAGTTCGTACCAATGACTCGAACTTATTTACTGTAGATCTTTCCCGATGGAACATTTAATAAAATAAAAGGTTGATTCCTAGTTACGAAAGTGTTCCCTTGGGATGTTTATTATAGATTTCATATTCGAATTATGGTTAAATTATGCTACCTTACATTTAATGGTATTTCAAATGTTTTGATGTTTCGTGGCATAAATTTGAAACCTTATACAATAGTATGTATAAAATTAATCTGAAAAATATCTAATGTTCTATTACCCCTTCCATTATAATTTTATTCTGTCAGCTATGGTTACTTTACCACTTCCAATTTTTTTTTATTTATTCTTTGTTGATCGCTCACAAGCAAAAACTATTCCGGTTGTGGAACAGAGATAGATTAACGATATTACAGGAGTCTGCTTTTTCTATATTCTAGCTCTATATCTTTCACATATTTGTACGTACCCTTAATTACCATTTAACGAGAGCTTTCAAACAACGCCTAGCATAAATATCTTATTTGATTCCTGTTTTTGTGAAAAAATAAATCTTTATTTCAATAGGGAATTGAAAGTTTGAGTGTATAACAAATATATAGATTTGAGAGATGCAAGTGTAGTGTTTATGAGTGAATATCAAGAAGAGATAGAAGGATAATTTCAAGTATCTGTATAATTTAAACTGAAAAAATGAAAGATTTTGACTAATTATGTTGTCATAACACGGGATGGTGAAAGTGTTTGCGAGGTCGGTAGGAATTTTTCTGTGTACTACGGGTATTAATAACGAATGGACTAAGAAAATTGAATTAAAATGATCTAATATTAGAATGTGTTGTGGCAAACGAAGAGAGAGCAATGCATAGTGCCTGTCTTTAGAGGTCATTTAGAATGAACTACGAGACGTGACGATCTAATTACCATGACAATAAAGTTATCGAGGGGAACATGCCATGGTTGAAGCCGTGGTATGCAACGAGTGTATGGGGTCTGTAAAAAAAGTATAGAGAAAAGTAAAGATGAGTTTCTGGTTCTATTTACCTTCGCACTGTTTTCCACCCTATGATTTGAATTATGCCTAGACAGTTATGAATCTGTATTGAAGCGAAGAAGATTATTTCCTGTATACGCAAAGAGATGCCCATTTCGAATCTTCGAAAATGGCCAGAATATTAAGGAAGCATATACCTCGAAAAGAGGTGTCAGGCCTAGTATGAGCTAGTAAGCTGCAACTCACAGCTCAAGAATTACGTGCCTTCCTCATTTTAATGCGTGTAGGAGTATCTGTGTCTATATATCTTCCACACATTTTCCCTTCCTCCTTCTTCAACAATTTATCTAAAGATCTATCCAAATACACTTGGAGCAGAAGTGTATAACAAATATACAGGTAAAGGGAGCAACTACGGCTTTTAGTGAAAGTAAGTCAAACTAATCAGGTCGTAAATTAATTCCTAGCACGATATTTACTTTGGAAATACTAGTAAATGTAATTGTATTCATTTTAAATTAAAAAAAAATGCTTGAGAGAAGATTGTGGAAAGATGTATTAAGTATTAATCCTCCTGTAATATGTAAGCATTAACTTTGTAAGTTGATATTCCAAGTAATTGCGGAACGATTTTAACTATGCTTCCATCAATTTCTTAAGGAATCCAATCCGAAAATAGTCTTGATTTAAATAATGTTTAAACGCACTTTTTCTTACGTGGAATTCCGAGAAAAATCGAAAGCGATAAATTAAAAGATCGTGACAAACCGTATCGATTAGATGAGACGAGCGAGACAAAACTTATTTGGGGAATGTCATCAGCATACCCGTCATTCTTGAACTGGTGGAATCGATTATTCATCATTTCATTTCGCATTAAAACAGTGCCGTTTTCTTCCCGATTTTTATGATTTATTTTAGTAGAAAGCCAAGTTAACATTGTTCATTTTTTTTATCGAATCTTCAAATAAATCCACTTAACCGTCCAAAACTAGAGAAAAAAATTCCTAAATCTACATTTTCAGGAAAATAGACATTCAATTTCAATGAAATTGAACAGAATATTCCTTAAAATTTGTCCCTGATTGCGTCCAAGTTTAACTTCATTAGCAGTGGATAGAGAAATTTATGAGGAAAGGAATAGTAATGAAGAAATGATGCGTCTAAAACTAGGGAGCAGTAAGCATCAATGGAGGCACAACTGAAAAATACGATAAGTATATCATATATAATTGAATAAAATATTAATGAATATTATGTTGAACATTGTTTTGAATAACTTGAGCACATATCGGCTGCAGAATCTCATTGATTTAATAAGGTGTTCTAGGGGGATTTTATTCCATTTTTGTATCAATCTTCGCCAGAGATTTTCAATATTCGTCGTTTAACGAGCTATAACATAGTCACTGAATATTTTCATATGTTTTCTAAAAGAGTTTAACTCATGGCTCTGTGCAGAGTAGGTTCATGATATCAATAGGTTGTCCATTCAAAACTGCTTTACCGTCTTTGCAGTGTGGCACTGATTATTGTCATACATACAATAGGCTTATGTAGACCCGATGTTCGGAAAGAGGGAAAACATGTTCCTGAAGCAGATTTATGTATACCGTAGTATTTATTTTGGTCGACGCCATACCGCTGCTACCTCCAAATTTCATAACCTTGTGGGTCCAGGTTGGATTCAATCTTTGATATGGCAGACGCATTATAGGCTGCTTCCATCCGATTCTAACAAATAAAAATTTGCTTTTGTCGCTGAAATTTTTTCTCACTTTTTAGCATTCAGCAGGCATGCTTAGTACTGAAGGCCAACCTAGTCCATTATTTCTTTTATTTATGTGTATTTTCTTATCAGAAGAACATGCTAGCCATGAGTCCAACCACGCCCAATTGATAAGAGACCGTCTGGCTAGACAAATTCTTGTTTATGTTCTCGGCAACATGACGTGCAATACCATTTGCTCTATAAAATCGGCCTTTCATTGACATCTGTTTGATCATCCTGGGCGTGGGTTTTCTTCGACTTGCCGGACCCGGTATCCTCATACAGCTCAGCACCCAGTCTCAGCGCATAGGGATACAGCACCACATCAGGCCCCAGTTTAGCCTCTTCTTCTTCATTCTGATACCCTGTCTTCTTATTCTGATTCTTCACTTTCCCTACAACTTCTCTCACAAATTTCTATGCTCGGCCTCTAATTTCCCAGGATAAACACCGACTAGGTCTCTCACCCAACTATCCCGATTTGGGGCTGGGGGAGGCGACAAAGACCTCGTGACCCTGAGTTTCGGTTTGGGGTTGGGAGTTTTTAACAACCTGCCTCACACCCATCCTCACCATCTTCACATACCCTTTCTCTCCTTTTACGGACTATCAATTTTACACTCCAGCCCACGGTGGAGCTGTCATGCCAATAGGCTGCCTGACCACTGGGCGTGAAGAGTGGTCTTAAATGGTGGCAGCTGGCTTTGCCGGCCCTGCATTCACCGCTCGCAGAGCGGGCTACTGCGTAGGAGATTAGCGTTTGCATACCGTGATATTGATGATGCAATGATGTAAATCTCACAAATAACCTGTTTACTACCCCATGGCCACCGTCGAAGCCGGTCTCGGGCAGTTCCACTAAAGAAAAGGAGGCCCCCATCCCTGTGCTTTCTCAGGGGTCCCTTCAAACTTCTCTGACCCGAGAGTAGGCTTACTCCTCTCCTATTCCTACGGGTTCAAGGGATCCCCCTCACTCCATTTTATGGAGGCGCCCTTGGACGACTCCCTTTACCAACGGCAGCTCTCCCCCTTTAGTTTCACAGGGGACTGCCAAGAAAGCACGCGGGGAACTCATAATTGACTGCTCCAGGTGGTAGCCGCTCGATAGGGCCAACGACCTAAAGGGGGCAAGGGATAACAGAATCGTCGGCTCGTGCATATCAAGTTTCTTGATCCATGCTGGTTCGCCGGCACAAGACGAGACAAAATCTACCTTGAATGGCATCTGTGATGTCTTAGGGGAAGAGGCTGGGTCCCTGAGGTGACCCAGCCCCAGACGGTAGGATTTTCCATAGGATCGAACCCGGACTCGGTGCCAAGCAAAGAACCCGAGACCACCCCTGTGCAAGCTTCTCCTCAAATGCCTCGGGTCTCCGAGGATTGCCAAGGAGAGGAGTGGAACCTCCTCCCTCCCCCGGCTGGTGCTCCTTTGGCGGCCAAGAACTGCTCCATTTCAGAAAAGGACCTTGCTGAGGCCGGTCCATCCGGCCTAAGGCCTCCTTCCAGCGGAGGAGAGAAGCGGGTTCATTCCCTACTCTCCTCTCCTAAAAAGAAAAGAAACAGGAAGACAAAAACGAATAAGAGCACCTTTACCTCCACGGAAGCCGCGGGAAGGAATGGGTGCGCTGCCGTTTCGGTAAGCGACCAAGCCAAGATCGGTAGGTGTTTCATTTTTCTGACGGGAGCCTTCTGGCGAATGTATCGAATCCAACCGAGGCGGCCATGATTAGTGTTCTTCGGTCACTTGATGGTACACCGGTGAGTGTCACGTCGCACTCTACCAAGAACTTTGTGAAAGGAGTAGTTTAGGCGAGGGAACGCATGAACTACTCCATAGATGACATCACTTTAGAGCTGGCCGAGCATGGAACAGTCAAAGTCAAACGTGTGATGAGAAAACATGGATGGGCCTCGAGACCCGCCCCTACACTCTTCATCACATTCGACTGTGACAAGCTCTCTAAGTCGGCGCGTGCCTGGTATCGCTACCGCGTGAAGCTATTCGTGCCACTGCTGCAGAGGTCCTACTACTGCCACCGCTTCGGCCTTTACGAATCGCTCCTGTAGACGTACAAAGTTAGTTTTACCCAAAGTCTGTATAAGTTGTTCCAAGGCCGCACACGATAAGTCCAAATCGTGTGTGGCCAAGTGTGCCAACTGCGGAGAGCAGCACGCCGCTTCTTCGAAGCAATGTGGTGCGTATCCCCTTGAGGACGAAATCCTGGCCATTCAGGCTAGGATTAATTAACAATATCCCTGTCTTAAACTTAATTTTAAAGGATATTGTATATATATATATATATAATTATTTTCTTTATCAAAAGTATAAATCATCCTGTGGGATTATTTATATAATGTGATTAGACATTGGTGGTAAATGAATTCATTATCATCATCATCATCATCATCATCATCATCATCATCACTAACTCTATAATTTAAGAAGGGGATTTTTTGAGTATTTGAATAAAGATTTCATCTTAGTTTGTTTTTGATTATGTTTCTTTATCAAAGTTATTTCTAATAATTCTTTTATAATATCAAAAAACAAAATGGTGAAGTTTATAAAAATATAAGTATCGAAATTCTGTGAATTTTTTAATACCCAAAGACTTACAAATGGTGAAGTTCAGAAAATGTATTTTTATATATCTTCTTCTATAACACTATATTTTAGTAACGTGATATTTTGAATGGGTTGAAATTTAATTTAGAGTTCCTTTTTAATACTATTATAATGGGCGAAGTTCAGAAAATTTATAAAAATTTAACCATGGATGCTTTTTATTAGATTTTAAATTTTAATCCTAGTAGTGAAACGCAAGCTCCCGCCTTTAGGGCGCAGTGGAGAAGCCATTGCCTGGTATATATATTTTATTACTTAGTTGGATCGACTTTCTCTTTAATTACAGCTAAAATTCCTTATGCAATGGATTTCACAAAATTTTCGCAAAATCCTGACGCTATCTTTCTCCACTCAGCTTGTAACTTTTCATACAGTTGTTTTATTTGTACTTGTGGTACTTCTTATTGTTTTTCCAAGCACTCACCACAAGCGTTCTCTTCGATTTAAGCCTAGGGTCTTTGGTGGTCACTTCATAGGGGCGATCCCAATTTGTCAAAACCAATTCATTCTACGGTTAGATGTATAGCATGAGTCATCTATTATTTTGATTTTTTTAAAAGAATAGATGTCGAAGAATTGCGAGAATAACCACATTCTCTTTTACTGTTAAAAGATGTTTGAGGAAATTCAGGAGACGTTTCTAGTGTATTAAAGAATTCTTGGTCTTGCCCTTAGCTAACCGAATTGAAAGGAAGTTATTGTTCTTTTTTTAAATGGGTAAAGAGCCGCAACAACAATCACATTCTCGTTTTCTGTTAAAGTAAACATTAACTCCTAAAAAAGATTTCTTGAAATTTCTCCTATAGAGAAATGAATGGTTGCCCAGTCGTATGGGTGGCGCTCCTGATGAAGGTTGAGGAATTCAACGATTAAGGAATTCTTAGTATTGCCCTTACCTAACCGCATATATATATATATATATATATATATATATATATATATATATATATATATATATATATATATATATATACCGGGTGTCCCAGAAAAAAGTTAACCGTACTTTGAATTAGTATAACTCAAAAACTATTAGAGACTTTTGGGTCTTGCAAACAGTGTTTTATTTACCAACTATTTATCTGTCGACTCTATAAATTTCATTAAGTTTCCTTCTATGATTTTGATACACTAATGGGTTTAGTGGAGGCTATCAAAAATATGTTTGCGCAAGGAAGTAAATTAATGAAACGAAGCCTAAGAAGGCTAGGCCACCGCGCACTTTCAAGAGAAGCGTAGGGAGCCTAGGTAGCCTAGGTCACTGTGCGATTCTTCAAGCAAAGCCCAGGCCATTTTACAGTGGGTTTTGAGCCATGCTGTAGTTTGGTCTCGTCATTATTGCTTACTAAGCAAATCAAACGTTTCTGTGTAAAGGTTTACTTCCATAGAACCTTTTTAATCATGCAGTTAACAAAGGATCAACGCGTATTTGTAGTCACAAACTTTATTAAGACTGGCAGTATTTAACAAGTACAAGATTCATTGGAACAACGTTTTCCAGGTAGGCACCCACGAAGTAAGCCCACATTCGGGAAAAATTTTCACAAATACCAACATGAAGGAAAATGCTTAAATCTGAACAAAAGTCGTTCGGGTCGTATAAGAATAACAGAAAATATCGAAAATGTTCAGATGACACTTCTTCAAAATCCACATGTATCAGTCAGAATGAATGGGTTTCAAGTGTCAAAGTCATCATTTAACTACATTATTAAACATGACTTAAAATGGCATCCCTATAAGATGCATGCAAGACACCAACCAGCTTCTTGAAACTGATTTTCCTCGTCGTAGACAATTTGTCGAATGGCTTTTCCATAAACATGTTCGTTTCTTAAAAAACATTGGGATTGGTGACGAGGCAGCCTTTTTCATGAATGGAAAGGTAAATAGCCATAACATTCGGCAGTATGCGCGGTTGACCCCCCCCCCCCTCCCCCAGCATTCAACTTTGACACACGTATTTGTCAGCAGAAAGTGTCTCTGTGGATCGGAATATGCGAGAATGGCTACCTTGTCGGCCCATTGTTTTACGAGAATAACTTGAATGGTGCTGCCTCTCTGAGCATGATCCACGAAAGGATCTTCCCGGAGCTCCGCCAGATTTACGGCAATCGATTCAATAGACTTTGGTGGATTCAGGACGGCGCACCAGCTCATAGACAGCTTGCTGTAAGAACAAAACTAAGAGAAACGTTTAACAAGCGCATTGTCGCGCTAAATCATGCAATTGAATGACCCCCAGCACAAAGCATCAGCCAGTTAAACGATATTATCACACCTGAAGTCAATAGAATTAAGGAAAATCGCAAGTTAATCAAAAGGTTGTTCAATCAATGCGATCAAAGGCGTAACTGTGCTTGGAAAAAAATGGTGGACATATGGAAGAAAACGGTGCTTAGAAAATTAAAAAATGAATTTCTATTACCCATATGAAGAGGTGTTATTGTTAAACATGGATTTAAATATATTTGTTGATATTAACTTCGAAGTTTCATTATTTTACTTCCTTGCGCAAACATAATTTTGATAGCCTCCACTAAACCCATTAGTGTATCAATACCGTAAAAGGGAATTTAATGAAATTTCCAGAATCAACAGATAAATAGTTGTTAAATTTATTTTGTTTTGCAGGACTCAAAAATCTCTAATAGGTTTTGAGTTATACTAATTCCAAGTAAGTTAATAACAAAATAAGCGTTTTATTAAATTACTAATAGAGTAATTACTTTCTGACCACGTTTTAATTAGAACTGAACACGAAGACGAATTACAAATGCATTCTGCAATTGTTTTTTATTATTTGCATCTTTCTGTACGTTTGTCTTGTTCCAGTGGCAATCTCGTTAGCCTATCATGATCTGGTATCCCTCTCACTTTATCGGTCTAACTATATGTCTGTTTTATTTATGTCTAGTGTCTCTGTTCCTTTTCCCACCTCTGTCCCGCATCAATTGTTTAATAGTGTTTTTATTTTTATTTTAAAATACATTGATTATATCTCCCTTTATTTTTGCTTTTTCTGTGCCTCTTAATGTTGCTATAAATCCGAGACCTCCAACTCTCTTCCTGTTGTTTTATAATTACCAATTTATGTACCTGAATCATCTCATAATTCATAAGAGCTGATCTTCAAACTAGCATATCGTTGATTTATAAGCTTTTATCTTTAACTAACTACCCTCTCAACTTATCTCCTTGACCCTTAAAGCTGGAACAGGTGATAACTATCTTAGCATCTCCAGATTCTCGCAAATCAGACAAGACACCAAAGGTTAAGCATCTTATTTCCGGTATTAGGTCGATCAAAATATCATCGATAAAGTTAACCCCTTCCAACCTCTAAGTGAGATTACAAAATAAATTAGTATTTCAGTTGCTAGTATTTCCTAAATTTTTTTGGTGTTCGCTATTCTTGACAAGATAATTTTGCGGTTAGCTATGCTTAACCTGGTATAATTGGGTGAGAACAGTCTTTCTTTCGCTGCTTGTGGAGTATCTATTCGCACCAATTCACTGTCTAAAATTAATTTACTTTTAAATACAAAGTTATGTGAATATCACAGTTGTGCTAAAAAAAATAACTGGTCCAAATAAGCAAAGCAGAGGGCAGAGGGTTTGCACGAAAATGGCAAAACAAACCTCCCAAAATCCATAAGAAAAGGATCGCATTTGCCAAATCAAAACTCAGCCTTGCCATTAGAGGCAATTATTTATTGCTTGAGAGAGACAAGTGTTGGTAATTTGAAACCTAATTAGGTTAGTTTAAATTAGGTTTTAACCTAAAGTCACATAATCTAACACAAATTAAAGTAATTAACATGTAAAATACAAATACCGAAAAATCACAATAGTTGAGAAGACCCAGTAAGTTAACTAGTAACTGAGGGCACTTTATCTTTACTAGCTTAGTTTTAGAGTTGCTTTTCTTTACAGAGTTAGGTTAGGTTAGTAGAGATAGAAATAAAAGAGACACGTCTCATAATTTCTAAGAGACGATAACAGCTCAATTTCAATTAAACTGGATTATTTAATCAAGTTATTTGTCTTTTAATAGTGCTATCCTTTTGTCTTGTCATATGTTGTTATTATAAATATAGGCTGTATTCAATAATTCACCTTGCTTTATCTCCCATAATTAGACAAATCACTCGGGGTAGCTTACCATTACCATCTAATTTTAGGTTATGGACATCCTTATAAGGGTAGTGAAAGAGTATTAAACTTTATAATGACCGAATAGCAGGTTTTATAGGAAGAAATTAACGTGAAACCTCCCTTGACAGTTGAAACAGACAGTTCAAACCTCGACCAATGATCTCTCGAACTTCTCCACCTTTCTCTAATGCACTACCCCCTAATATATCATTTCAAGTACTGACCTCTTTGAATGACGACCCTTCAACCTGACCCGCTTCACTTCACAGTAACGTAGTATGTAATTAGTCCTTCATCCGCGAAATGGATTTCTTGTAGATTTTGTGGTTAACGCCATTTCATTGCGGTTATTACCCGTTCTCCAGGTGTTAAGAACTTGAAACCAGAAAGTAATTGATCTTTTATCACCAGTGTGGTTATAGGTCCTCTTTTAGTCAAAACCAGGTGATTTTTGTTTTAAAAAAACAACATTCGAAAGAATGTTGTTTAAGTCTGTAGTTTCTTACAAATTAAAAGCAAACACTATTCACAAACAGAGTGAATAGGTGGCCGCGCAGAGAACTACGAATACTTTATTTGTACTAATCGCTTAATACGTGTGTGTAGGTGTGGAGAGAGGTGTTCATAATAAAGTACAATGAGACTATTGCAAGTTGTTTAAGGTTTATATGTCGGTCATATTGCACTTAGCTTGTGAATGTTCAAGGAGTCATAAGTTCCGCGTGTAAAGCAAAGAGAAATTCGAAAGATTCTTGACATTCCACATAGGTAGTTAGCGCCATTTGTCCCTCGCATCATTAACGAGATCCCCCGACCGGGTAATAAAATGTAGTTCAATCCTTTGATTGAAAATATGCATTTTGCCTATGTGTCTAACATATGAGGACACCCTGTACTTCCTCTCTTGCTCAATTTTATCAGACCTTTGTTTTCTGTGATGATATTTGTTAGAATGCCCTAAGATCAAAGGAATCTGACCACGTGCCATTAGTCGAGTCCATGATACTACGCAATACCTTCCAAGTTTTCATTCATCGCAGTTTTATTCAAAACCTGTGATTATTATTATAAAATCTCCCCACGAGAGAGGGTTTTAGTTGTGCATCATTCTTCAATAAGTGTAATCCATTTTCTCCCACAAACTTTTAAATTACCCCCGCTATTTTGACAAATTCATTTAGGAATCGCAATCCATCCCCCTAAGCAAATTTAGATCTCTTTTATGTAGATCTCCCACCCCTTCCCACCCCAGCCTTTCCGAGTTGCCTTTTGTTCAAGTTAGATAAGTTCATTAGGTTAAAATAGTTAATATTAGTTTAAGCTGATTTCGTACTATTCAACCTAACCTAAATATGCCTAAGAAACCTATCTCCAAAAATGTTGTGGGGAGGGGGGAAGAATTACAGTAGATCAGCAAATTTTACCATTTTAATTGAATTTTAACCAAATAAGTTTATAACTTTTACTAGAGGGTGAAACATCTCTGATTAAGTTCTCGATTCATATGCCAAAAAATGATACACAGCTGCTTCGTAACCTAGGAATGAATCATGATATAATTGTCACTTTTGGTGCCTATGACCCTATGGATTCAGGCACATTAAACAGAATAAACTAACAAAAATGTTGTCGCTCCTAAAAAGGCAATGGAGTAGTTATTCTCAACTAAACAAACTATATTAAAATATAATGAGTAATGTCCCTTATAATTTGACAAAGTTCACAGTTTTTCACCAAGATCTTACCATTCATTTTCAAAGCCTAGATGACAAAGCCAATAGATTGCTCTCTATGGTTTTTATGGTACACCTGCTCCTTATGAATCCTTTGGCTTCGTCGTCCCTTTCTCTAGCTGTAAATTGTAGGACTTCACCGACTGACAAGTCTCCCATTTTTTCTCACTTCGAGCTTATAACTTCCTTTATTGCTGTTATTCTCCCCTCATACCTACCTTCTTCCTATCTCGCCCTCTTTTTTAACACCCCCTTTCTTCTCTTTCACCCTATGTCTTTCTTCCATCACGACAGTCTGGTTTATTTAACTCTCGAAATAAATTTCCCAAGGCGAAAAGAATCCAACCCAAATCTTTAATGCCAAGATATTTCAACTTTTAATAAGTCATTCGGGGACTTACACTTGACCTCTGAAAGACCGAGTAGGCCGGGTCAAGATAGGTCATCTGGGTTAGGTCACGTCTCTGTAATGTTGCGGTCAGTGTTCAAAGCCACATCACTGTTAAAGATGGAATACGAACTCGTTTTGAAATACGATATCACCATCTTGCTTTTCTTTTTTCGCGATGGATTATTGGAGCGACGTAAATTTAACTTCTTAATCATGGTTCAGTAGTTGATGAAATTCCACACAAAATACAACGAATTTTTCTAGTACTGTGTAGAGCTTCGGAAACACCTTGTTTCATATCTCAGTTGTGTCTTCGATATATTTTTTTCGCAATTGTGGGTGGGGGTGGGGGGGTCTCAAAACTGTAATTTTATGGTTACTAACGGCTTTCTACATCAGTGAGTAGTCTAGAATTATTGAGATGCGTAGGTCGAATTAGATCTTTGACGATATGAACCTGCTGTCATTTAGGGCTTTTGGGGGAAGCAGCATTCCTGTGGACACATACCAAAAGGGCTAAATGAGTTAGTGTTTGTAAATTTTCAGACACCTTTCTAACCTAACCTAAACTTAACTCTATTTATTTTGTCTTAACTCGTTATGCTGCCTATCTCGTCTGGATTGAATGGATTTTATCTTCGTTGGGTTTTGCCACATTTCATTTATTTTTTACAAATTAATTTAATCTTCTGCCTATCCATGGGATATGAATGCAGCGATGCTACCATACAAACTATATATATATATATATATATATATATATATATATATATATATATATATATATATATATATATATATATATATATATATAAATATATATATATATATACACATTAAAAAAAGACAGCTGCAGACTATGAGTACATTTGTTCCAAAAATGCAATGATATTACAGGAACCCAACCACGGAGCCTTACACATCTACAATCTCTTACTATTTTTCATTTATTACTAATCAATACTGCGCTAATACTAGTAATATCAGTAATGACAAAGGCAATTTTCGCCGAAAGGGAAGGATAAAGTAGCAGTGTATAAATAATTAATTGACAATGCTTTTTAACATTTTTAAAAAATTATACTTGACATTTACGGCTGAAAAGGAGAAGTTCTTTTGTCATTTGAAATGGCTGGATTTGGTTCTCATAAAACGAATGTCATTCTTTTATTCATGAAATATAATGAAATGTAATTGCTAAAATTGGGGCAACATTATTACTTGCTTTAATTATGCGTATAATATGAAAGAAAAGATTGCCAAATACCCGTGATATTAACTATATATATATATATATATATATATATAGATATGAGTGAGAAACTCACAATGTAGCGCCTGAGTTCGAAATACTTGGAATGGGCCTTTCATTTTCCTGGATGATTTCTTGCATATAATATATATATATATATATATATATATATATATATATATATATATATATATATATATATATATATATATATATATATATTATTTTGACTTAATGAGAAATCTTGACCGGTGCACTTCATTAGGGCCTATGGTGTCTTGGTAACCCGCTTGAATGAATCGCGTTCGGCGAACCGATATAACAACCGAAGACAACCAGTTGTCATTTACTTTTAAAATTAAATCATTTCCCATACTATCATCCGGTGCATGTCTTAAAAAGCCTCAAAATGGTGCTTGTTTGTAGTGCAAGAATAATACCCATACCGTCCTTCAGCTCGTATCGTAAAAGACGACTAAACCCGGATATGGGGCTGCTGCTCTAGTGAGCCGTTCTCCTGAAGACTTTATCGTAGGAATGCGTCACTCAGTGCCAGTGATGGGCAGCGATATCATGGCCTCCGTCTGGCTAGATTTGTTCGCGTCAATGTATAAATCGAGTGTGACGATGGAACGTGATGGGTATGTATTTGCTTTGTGTGAAAGAGGGAAATATTATTGAATGCCTTTAAAACAAGGAAATTTAAGATGCTTGCTCTATGTGAGACAAACTTGAAAGTGAATGAAGAGTTTCTGTGGGTAGAGTGAATAGAGTGAAATCAGGCTAGTAGGAGTAAAGAAAGTGTGGCAGTGCTTTTGAGTGAGGAGTGACATGATGCACTGAGTTGGTGTGCATGTGGGAGCTGGAGATTTATGTTGGCAAAGTTGAGATTTGCAAGAATGAAGCTGTGCAGAGTTATAGTGAATGGATCCTATAATGATAGAAGTGAAAGTGAGAAAGAGAAGTTGTGGAATGACTTTGGACTATTGGTGGATGGAATTTTAATATCTGAATATTTATCGTTGATTATAAGCGATGTGAATGGAAGAAAAGGTGAGGCAGTGAGATTGTGGAAAACAAGACTGTTTTATACATCTGGAGAGAATGAAAATGGAGAAAGAGTAGTAGGGGTATGTGCTGAAAGAAACTTTTGTGTATCAAACACCTTTTTTATGCACAAAGGTATGTACAAATACAGATGGGTGTGTGGCATTGGGGAGTAGGAGAGCTTAAGAGTATGATTGATCCTTATCTAGAAAGAAAGAATATGATGCGAGATGTATTTGATGTTCAACTGTAAGAGATATGAGTTTGGGACTATCTGATAATTTGATTTTGTCCTATAAGGTTAAACTGGTGTACATAGGGGGGCAAATGTGATGATGCTGAAAAAATATGGATAATCAGAAGGGAAAGGTTGTTAACTCAGTGAGATATGTGAGTATGCTTGAGAGATGAAGAGAGGAAAAAGTGTGAGCATAGAAAGAGAAGAAATGTGCAACCAATTTGAGGAATTGGTAGTAGGTGGTGAAAAGACAGCGTCTAGTTGAGCCAAAAATAAAAAGAGGAAGCAAGATTAAAAATGAATGAATGACAATGTGAAGCGTGTAGTGGAAAGCAAAAATGCAGGGTACATGCAGATAGTAAACATTGATATTACAGATGGAGATTCAAGATAGATGCGGTTAAATGCAAACAAAAGAAAAGGAAAGTGAAATAAGTGGATGATCAGAATAGGAAATCAGCAAATAAAGCAAAAGATGGACAAAAGATGTATGAGGATCTGGACATAAACAAGAAGATATTCTGGAAGTTAGTGAGAATGATGAAGACCCAGGGGAAGAATAGCTATTTGAACATCAAGGGAGGGAGTGGCGAGGTACTTGTAAACAATGGAAAGTTCAAAAGTAGAAAGCTAGAATGCTCTGATGAATTATATCATGTGGGTATGGAGGTTAATGCAAATGTAAATAGACTTCGTGGTCACAAATCGGATACTGTATTGGAGTAAGGAATCGATAAGCATGCAAGAGGTTGTCAGTGATGTAAGATGTCTGAAAAATGGGACGGAACCTAGAGCAGATGATATAGTCGTTTAGATGGGAAAACATGGCCATGATTATTGTGATATGGAATGAGTCTAGTGTCTGGATTGTAACGGAATTTTGAGGTGGAAGAGTCCTTGAAGGCTGGAATAATGCATTAATACTGCCGACGTTTAAGAGTGAAAGGGAGAAACGTGAATGCAAGATCTACAGCGGGCTTTGTCTATTAAGTGTAGTAGGTGGAGTGCATCGTAAAATTCTGATTGGGCGTATAAGGAGAGTTTAGATCGGGTTGAGATAAGTGAAGTAAAGTGTATGCTGTATTAATGGATCGGGAGAAAGCTTATGCTTGTGTACATAAAGAGGCATTATGGTTGGTCTAATTATGTATGGAGTGTCTGGTAAACTATGGAATAGTGTGAAGAACAGTTGTGTTCAAAATAAGGCATGTGTTAGGGATAAAAAGAGCCGGAGTTAGTGGTTTGACGTACGTGAAGGTGTAAAACACGGTTATGCAATGTCGCCATGGCTGTTTAATATTTTTATGGATGGAGTACAGACAAAGGCAGATATGTGGATGAAGGAAAGGGTCTTGAGATTGATGATGAATGGTGAAAGATGTGTTTTATGTTGGTATATACTGAAGACATGTTATTGGTGTTTGAGTGAGAGAGGGCTTTAAAATTGCTGATTTTAGCGTTTGACAGGGTGTTTGAGAGTAGTGGTTTAAAAGATGAGTCAGGAAATATTAAGGTAATAAATACGGTTTGGTGGATGAGTATGATGTGGGTCAAGAGATGGTTATCGTCTAAAGAAAGGTGTGAATAATGTTGTGGCTCAAAGTGATATGATATTGTATGAACATTTAGTAATAATTTATAGAAATAGATTTATAAAGAGCATATAAGAGAGTGAGTGTCAGGGTGAGAGAAGGGTTGGAGGACTGCCTAAAAAGTAGCTTGATTAAGTGAATGATTGTTTGAGATAGGAAGAGGTGGATGGTATTGTATATGGTAGATGTGCATCGATTGGGTTTGTGATGCGAGTGTTATATGGGTCTTCTCCTCAGGGATGAAAATTGAATAGAGAAAATGCTACAGCACTGAGCGTTGTTGCCATGAAGGGGCAATTTGACGGAGCAAAAGATAGGCGCTCTTGTGATTAGTAACGCATAAAATGGGTAGAAGGTGCGGTACTTTATTGTGAGGTGGCGTTGAAGCCCACTTACCCCAATTTTGGGGAAATTGGTTGATGTTGTCGTCTTAAAGTGGTTTGTGTTACACTGCTGTAGAACTTCGAGGTTCACAAAATTTAACAAAAACAAAATTGTATGGCGATTTGTGAGGAGTCTCTACCCGCACGATAATCTTTTTTGTTTATTTTAGCGAAAATTGTAAATATATAACAGAGCAGCACGAATGATTTAATTAAAGTGCTAACAATCTAACCAACTTTAATGCTCTATCCTACAAAACGGCCGAAGCAATGGAAAATACTAAATTAATGTAGAGAGACTCCCATTGACCAGTTTACTGTACCTGTATTTTTTTTCGCCGTAACAAAAATATTCTTTAATCGTGAGATCAGTGTCATACAATCTATACATACATATTTTCACGAGATTATACTTTGCTCAAATACCAAAAAGGCTAATATTGGACCTAAATTGATAAACACCACAGAACAACCATATTACACTTCAAACATTTTGTCAATTGACGTTATAACGGTGCTCTTAAACTCTTCGACTCTCGTTTGCGCATCGCCGATAATTATCGGTAATTATATTTAGCCAAATAAAAATAAATGAATATCGATCTGCGAAATGAAAATTTGATAGAATTTAGGGATTCCACTAAAACAATGTAATCAAAAGAATATCACAATAAAAATTGGTACATGATGACGTTGTATACAATGATCCATTAATATTGGGATTTGTTAGTGCATTCTTTTGGGTTGTGAATTCTACAGTGGAAAAAAGGTCGAATTTCTCACCGGGAACTATTTTTGAAGATTATTGAGGGTATTAAAGAGTAGATATGATCTACTATCTAAAATTTGATCTAGACTAGGTTAGTTAGATATTGTGATATTCCTTGTTTGGTTCTAGTAATCGCACTAGCGATCACTTCTAGAAAATCAAACAACCAAGATGTAGGTTTGATTAAAAAATCTATTGTTCCTTAATAAAGTGGTAGATTTATGGAATGAATGACATCAGGAGATTATAGGTAAACCATATATAAATATTTTCTAAGGCAGGTTAGATGAAGAGAGCAGGTTGTTATGGATTTTGAATTTTGCTTTGAGCTATTGAGCGTACATGTTCTCATATCTATATTACTATACATGTATATTGCAGAATCTTAACTTAATAAAAGAATTTGGCAAACCACGATTTTCGATAACGTTGTAACAGTGTATCGGACACAATTCTATGGAAGCAGTTTATAGAAGGATGTTGGAGGGTTGAGTAGAATGTAGGGTTGATTGCCTCGAATGACCTTTGCTAGGGAATAGTGACTTTTCTCATCCATAAAATTGCTATGGATAAAGTAATCTCCTATAATACTTTCGTATAGGTGATTTTTTTTTATTCCTGATTTAAAGTTGGTTACGTTTAGTTAAATGAAAACGTAAGGTATCGACTACAATCCTCTTCTTGTTCGGTCTAGCAATAAGTTGACATGGTTTTAGCAATATCTTTTGTATTTAGCATAGATCATTTACCTTTTGTATCATGTACTCCCTCAGATTTGTCCCCGTTTACAGAGGTACGAATTTCTTTGTTGAAATCTCAAAATTAAATTATGTATGATAACATTGGACTTCCGTTCAATTATTCTACCTCGGTGACTTTTAATTCAGATAAAATACCATTCTTTTCATTGTGCTACTGTACAATCGCTGACATCATTCAATATTGAATTCAATACTGATTTATTCTTGTGCTTTTTGTTGTTTTTTCTATTTTTTGTACCTTCAAAAGCGGATTTTATTTTCTACTTAGCACTTTAATAGTATATTAAAATTTACCGTTGCTTTTATTCAGTTTTTATGGTAATAATATATTGAAATAGAGCTACAGGTTGACGTTTGCTGACATTTTGTTGGCAATTTTGTTGAAATTGTTGAATTATTTTCAAACAATTTCGTAGTAAAATGATAACAGATTTCGTATTTTTTAATTGGAATTCATCAAATATGAGTAGGAAATCTTAGTTTACAGACCTTTATTATAAAACTGTGTCTACCTACAAATTTGAAAATTCTATAATGAATTAAAATATTTATTTTGGTGTATTTTTCGATCATAGAATTCATGCAGTGCAGAAGGCATCATAAAAATCCTTCAAGCTTCCTACCAATTAAAATGGTTATTGCGAATATCGCTGAAAGAATTTTAACTTTGCGAGACTGAAAACACCATAGTTGGCCTCTTGACTCTTTCCGAAGGATGCTTCCCCACAAAATATCTTATTTAGGCCTAGAAGAACTAAATTTGTGGCATCTCCCAATTTGTTGTGACAGCTGGGCTTTTGAAGTGCGAAAGATTCTTGTGTATTAGTTTCCTCATGAGATGTAAAGGGATTTGAGATCTTCTCTGGTCTACCTGCGGCTGAGGGCGATTTTTTTTATAGTGATTGGGTCATGTGAATGAGTTTCTTTAAAAAAAATACAGCCCTCTATTATCGAATTTACTGGATATTCTGCTCCCCAATAACGCAATAGAACCTTTAGTAATAAAGAAAATATGTGGTACTCCTTTTTCCCATTGAATATGACAATCTTGCCATCCGTACATATAGATAATGTGCACATGATGTCGTACTTAGCTAAGACTGCATGATTTGAGTAACAGTCGTCTGACTTGTAAAGTAATTATCGCTATGAATTAAGAGATTAGCTGTGCTAACGGTGTAGGCGTGTTGTGTTTTTAATTATGTCTGCGTTGTCTTGTGTGCAAAAGATTTTTGGCTATGGTTGATGCTCGCATGAATCATAATTATCAATCAAATATAATCATATCAGTGTTGATCAAACAACTAACGTATATTGAGCAGTATAATCACCCGTTCATAGGGGCTCATTTTTCATCACAAATTTCCACATTGCAGCGCTCTTACGACGAGAAGGGAACCCATGTTGCGGTGTTTCTCTTTCTTGCCAGTCAATCTTTATTCACTTCTATTTACCATTCCTCGTGTTTTCATGAACGAATATATTCCTGAAGAGTTTAATATTTGCCTTAAATTCACCGCATTTAAGTAACGACAAAGTATCTCTCGCTTTCCTTGCCATCTGTCTTATCCTTATCCCTCCTTACGCCTTACAGATGCTCTCCTTGGTTCTCGATTCTTAGTTTTAAGTAACAACAATACTACTTTTCAAGGGAAGAAAGCATATTGTGATTAACCAAACATTTATTTCCTTTCTGAAAATGATCAATTCCCAAATATTCAACTAGTTCTACCATGGTCGGTTAGGTATGTTAATCTGAAAATACCTAAACTACTGTAAATTGGTCGTTTGTATCATAATGTTTCCTAGTTTTACTTCTTTAGAAAATATCTTTCACTATTTATATTTTGTATACGTCGTAGAAAACTGTATTTCATATATAAAATGGGTAAATATGATGTATTTTTCTTGTATTAATACTAAATAGAGAAGTAAACGTTCTTGTTTTAATGTAAGAGTCAAATAGCAGTTCAGATGATTTATTCGTCCAAATTGTCACAAAATGTTTCTCGTAAGTCAGAAATGTATTTACTTTTTCTAATGATTTAGAGTTAGTAATATATATGTATATATTCTTAAGGTTAGCATGAAATGGTAAATTGAGGGGAGTGACCATGAAATGGCTCCGATAATGGAGTTATTTTCGTGCATCTAGCAAAGAGTGGGAGGATGAAAAAAAATAGATTCATCAATGTCAAAACAACTCTAAGAAATCAATCCGGTAAAGTGTGGTGAATATATAGACCTATTTCCTATTTGTCCAGACTTTATGGATACTCGGTATAATATTTTACTAATAGATTTAAAATAACTAGTTTTCTCGACTATTCACGCAAAACAAACTCACAGTGGGTTATACCATTTTAATCCTTTTGTCACTACTCCGTCGGTTGGTAGTAGTAATTACCACATTCTATTCGTCTCTCTGTTAATTTCTTCGTGGTATTTAATGCCGTTTGTGGTAAAAGATTCACACAAATTTACATTTTGCTTTTGTTATTCTGATAACCTAAAGTATTTTGGACAAGGCAAGAAGGCATTGGAATGGTACTTGTGAACGGATCAGGAAACGTCGCAATGGATTACAACAAGACGTGTAGCCAGAGATATTGAAGAGACCTCAAAAACTGGCTGTATTCCAGATCAACAGGTCAAAGATAAACAGTCACTGATGAAGGTAGAATGGACATGGTTCTAACATTGTGTACACGGAGTCGGCCCAATAAAAAGTACACGAATGTTGGTTACATAAGGTGTCGTTAACCGAGCGACTATCGAACTAAATATATATATATATATATATATATATATATATATATATATATATATATATATATATATATATTTAATGTTAGTAGTTAATTGCACTTCCCATCCTTTTTTAATTATTGATGAGGTCTCCGGATCGAATAATTAAATTCCCATAAAAATCCAAATGACGATCGTTGGGAAAAGTGATGGCCCCAGCAACAGCCGGGTCTCGTTGGTTGGAAGAATGAGAGTAGTGTTTCACCAGTATCAGGTAAGCATGAACCCATTCATCACCCATGGCCCGTCTACGTGTTTAATCTTCTCAATTATTTATGCATAACATTAATATGTAAATGTTGTAATGCTCTGCCAGGACACTGCATGATTTGAGAAATAGTTATCTGGCTGGTCATGTAAAGAGATCCCAGATGAGAGAGATAGCGGTGATTTGATTGCCTCGGTATGTGGTGACGTACTAAGTAAGAGATGGGTGTGCATGTTCGTAATACTCGACGCCCCGCGGTAATTGGTGGCGGTTCCTTGTCAGCTCCATCTTTTGTGTTTTCTCTCCTCTGGAATTGAACTCGATGTCCATAGGTGCAAGTCTAATGCCTTGTCTAGTGCGCTTAGCGAAAACGCCACACACGAAATCATAAAAGATAACTTCTCCACACTACACTGACGACAGTACTTTCTTCTATTCACATGAACACCTATATAATTTTTCTAGTTCAAAAAGATACCCATATAATTTTTCTATTTCAAAAAGACACCCATATATATTTTCTAGCTCAAAAAGAACAATAAATAAAGAGAAAAGAAGTAAACAAAGAAATCGAGACTTGATCCCGCACAACCGCTTTTGTTCCTATAAAAAATCGAGATTTGATCTCGAAGAGACGATTTTGTTCTCAGAAAAATTCGAGACTTGATCTCGAATAAGTTTAGTTCCTAGAAAATTTCGAGACTTGTATTCAAACAGAAGATTTTATTTCTACAAAATTTCGAGTTATGATCTCGAACAAACGATTTTGCTCCTAAAAAAAATAGAGACATGTTCTCGAAAAGACGGGTTTGTCCCTAGAAAAGTTTAAGACTTTATCTCAAAATGACAGTTTGTTCCTAGAATTCTTCGAGACCTGATCTAGAACAAATTATTTTATTCCTAGAAAAAAACGAGACCGATCTCGAAGAGACGGTTTTCTTCCTAGAAAATTCCGAGATTTTATTTTGAAGAAACGGTTTTGTTCCAAGAAAGATTTGTTTATTTCAAAGTAAATTAAATGTTTAATGGTCTCTAAATAATATTTACCTTATAACACTTCATTGGTTTGTATATCAAAATGATTTAGGAAAAAGAGGTCTTAATCGAGATTATTCAGTGTCAAATATTTATTGTAATATGGAACTGTTTTTTTTTACAATTTTCATATAGTTGCCCAAATTAGTTACGTCACTCTTTTCAAATTGTTTCGGGCTAAAGTTAGTTAATAACGATATATTTATGTTTTATAAATCCTCCGAGTGACTTACATGGTGGGATTTATTTTGTCGTCTTGCCGTGCCAAGTAATAATATTTTACCTCACATGTTAGATTGCAAAATTAATTATCGCGATAAAAAAGCCAATTGTCAGTGCGAATATTTTTGTGATATCCAAGATTAATAAAAATGACTAAAATATGAAACTAAACAGAAGGCAAAATTTCTGGAAACTTGGTACCTCTATTTTAAAACAAAAACATGTCAAAATGTTTCGACACTATGCTAGAAGTATCGCAATAACGTAAAATATTCACTTAATTGAATTTATTTTACTGGTAACTATACTATCTAGTAAATTCATAAATAAATATACCTTAAACACTCGATCTTTCACCAAGTAATAATATATTAATTTGTCACTAAACGAAATTCAGCGTAAAGTGTGACAGTTCTAATTGTCGCATATGTACCAGCTTAAAAATTACAATTTTGGTTTGAAGGTTTATAAAAATTTCAAAGGATGAACAGATATCAAACTTACGGAAGATTTCAACCTAGGTCTTAGAACCCAGACTGGTCAATATGAAATTACTTTTGCTCACCACTAAAGACTAGAAGTTTGAACTGGTATCGAGTATTTTTCCTGATTCTCACTTTGCCCATTTCTTGCGATTTAACTCTGCACTTTCTGTGTTTCCTGAGTGCTTAGAATTATAGAGATATCTGTAATCCAACCAGGGCGTATTTATTTATTGAGCAACGGTTGAAGATAATGAGAGACGGAGAATAACAACAAAAGAATCAAGTGGCAAAGACTGTTATAGCAATAGGCCCGTATAAGTCTTTAAGAGACACATTTTTTTTTATTATTTTGACTTTGGCTCTTTTCCTAGTGATTTTCAACTGGTTGGAATGTTAACTATCCGCATACTTCGTTTAGTTGTATTTTTGCCTATGATGAATATGCTCTGGTTTTCTTGTCTCGGCTTTGAAAATAATAAAAAAATAAATCTCCATTTTTAATCCTCGAAAAGTTTGGATGTAAATTCAAGTTGGTATTTTCTAGGCAAGATTCAATCCTATATGGTCCTATCTCCCACATGACAATCGTCGGGCCATGACATCTTTAAATTTACTGTTCAATAAAGAAATGAAGACTGGTCAGTAATGTTCATAAACAAAGGAAGATTTGTAAATTTACTGTTCAAATAAAGAAATGAAATCTAGTCAATTCGCTGTTCAATAAAGAAACGAAGACTGGTCAATTTACTGTTCAAATTAAGCAATATAGACTGGTCAATACTGTTCAATATAGAAATGAAGATGATTTAATTTAATGTTTAATTTAATATTCAATAAAAAAAAATAGTCAAATTACTGTTTAATATAGAAATGAAGTCTGGTTAACTTTAGTCTCTCTGGATTTTCGTGGTTGAACAACATAGATTGATTGTTAATCGTTGGCTTATCTGCTGGGTTCCTGCAATCCCGAAGCGAAGTTCCTTCATCTGTCCACGCATAGTGGATCACATCTCTCCACCAGATAATGAAATACACATAAAAATCAGAATGAGAATCTCTCGCAACTGAGAAAGCACTCGTAGGCCTATCCTCTTTGGGTGTGTGTCTGGTACTACTTTGTTTTGACTCAGACCAAGCGTGTAGAGTATGAGAATGAGTACCAGCATGTGGGTCCCTAATACTCCAAAGTTGGGGTATGTGGATATGAGTGCCCCCTTAGGGGCTCCAGCAGCCGGGTTGCCGAACATAGAGAGTTGTATTGTGATACTGTGAAGAAAAGAAAGGAATAATACTGGTGTTGTGATTGCTTATGTGTGTGATGAAGTGTATGAAGCTACCTAGCCAAGCAGGGCTAAGTTTTAGCGTATGCGCCAATGGGCAACCAGGGCGTAACGCCCTCAAAGTTTTGTGTCCGCACTCGAAGGGTTGAACTCGTACCTTGACGTTATAAGTCCAACGACGATTTAATAGGTTTGTGAGGGTTCCTCCTACTGATGAGTTTATTGGGGTAGTCCTTGCTTGCATTTAGTTATTTCTGTTTAGTTCCGCTTGTAGTAACTGTATTTTTTCCTACTTCTAAATCCCACATCATGATTCATTGTTTCTTACTCGCGAGTGAAATAGAGATTGGTGTAACCATCGCGAGCAGTTTTACTCATTGTAAAGAAATGATGGGCAGGACAGCTGAATAAAAATGGTGGGTTCGAATTTAGTGAGAAAAAAAAGGGTGTGAACATGTCTAAGATTGACAAATTCTTTATTAGTCAACCTTATAACTATAGTTACCAGGCCTATTAGCGCTTTAAACAATTCCATAAGCTTGACCTCACACGTTTTTTTTTTATTCTAAATGAGTTTGATAAAACAGACTGAGAAGGCTATGTTCTGTAATTGCTGGTACTCTAAGAAGAACGAGATCAAGCACTATTGTTTGTGTTTTTTCTCTTCAAACACGTTTTTCCCGTCCATTTCTATTTTTTTCTTTGCAACCGAGTACATTCTTTTCCAGAAAGAACAAGTCATTATATGTCAATAGTTTCCTCCGCTCAGCGCGTCAATAATGTCAGAACTAATCCGCTTTTGGGCCGTTGGATATTAATCACACAAAGAACTGTTTCCTCAGTAATCTTCTCTAACTCGATTTTCTTTCAAAATATACTTTCTTGGGATAAATCAACGACCATGAGTTATCGAACTCTTCCCAAAGCTAACCAGCCTTTTCCTACGATCAGTCTAAAGTAGACCATCAATCCACTAATTTATCAAAGTTTTTGTAAAACAAATATATTTTATAAACCAATGTTTGTAAATGTGATTAAAATACTAATATTAGAAATTTCCTATCCAAATTGTTTCGCTGTCAATTACTTTTGAACCTCAGTTGTCTTTCATGTTTGTATTACTTCTCATCAATTCACTTGGAAGTGTTTTGTTCAATATAGATATTTATCTATCTAATCGAAATAAATAGAATAATAGAGTTGAACTTAAATGCCAAACATACTTGAGTACCATTATATCAGTAATATCGATCGACTAACTCCCTGTATAATATACAAACATTTGGCTTTTCTCTCCTATATGTAGCGTATATAATGGTGTACAAATATAGGTAGCATTTACTACCTTTTGAAACAGAATGACATTGTATTTGAAATTGAAAAGTAATTTTTTATTCATTTACGATATTTTATATCCGGGGTAATGGCGACTTTTTGAATGAATAAAATGAGCTGGATATAATTAAGCCACAAAGGGTTTCTTTATCCGGGATCAAATGCTCAGATCCGCCTTTTTACCGGAAACTCGATTAACGCCCGCCTGAAGCCTGAATATTTCTAGTAATTCCATCAAATCCCATCCGAACGACGTGTGATGTTCGTGCCTAGTCTTCGACACCAAGTCTCGCTCGAATGTTAGAGTAATAGAAAACTCATAATTTATGTCCATTGTCTGCACCTAAGAATCTATTATCTGTTTCATTTTATGTCACCCAGTATTCATCGTTTCTCTGTCTCTTCCCACCCCCTTATTATTATTTTCCCCTCCCATAGCGCAGTTTCTTTATTTCTATTTGCGCTCAGTGCGTCCACAATGCTAATAACACTGGGAAGAGGAGGCGAAAGGAGGATGGTGGGCCATTATTAAAAACAGTCTCTTTTCAGACATAACGCAGCGTTTACTCTTCTGTGCAGGACTTCGCGTGTGAAAAAGTTATTCCGACCAATTCCTAGTCGATAGAATTGGCCTCTCTCTTGATTTATAGGACTCGCAAAATCTATTCCTTTTTGCTATTTGCTGCTGTGTGTCTTTTGAAAATGCGGTGATTTGTTTAAATATTTCAGGAGAACAGCGCCTTTTGTTACATGCCGACCCTAATGTCTTGGAAGATGTTTTATTAGAGGTCAGAAAAATGGGGCTAACCGTTTTACAATTACTGTTTAATTTTTATTCATTCATCGCTAAAGGCAAATTCACAAATATACACGTATACACAAATACAAGTAGAACAGGTCTATAACAAATGGAAAAATATTAGTCTTTAGTATCCCTTCTTTTAAAAAATTGCCTGGAATAATTTAAGCTTGCTATAATAAAAACATTGATCTCTTTTTATCGCGAAGGTACGAGTATTTTCTTGAAAATCTTCCATACATCTTTTTAACTCATCTGGAGTAAGAGTTTATAAAAGTGCAATTATATTTAGCTATTTTATTCAGATAACATAAATATGTATTATTGTAAAAAGCATTAAATACCTGCACAGCTTTTATGAAATTTAAATATACAATTTTTTATTATACCTTGCAGTAATATTTCTTTTTCTTTTAATGAAGTCCATTTGACATATGCTTTTGCTTTATTCAGACGGAAAAGGGACAGTGGAAATACAACATGAGGTTTGAATAAAGCGCATGTCAATTCATACCCCGGAAAATTGCTCTTGGTCATTATTCCAGATTGGCTCCTCTTCTTATAAGCCCTTTCAATTTTACTCTTGCAATAATTTCTCTTTTAAAAGTTTCGATGATTGTCCAGATATCAGAAATATCGTGATGGCTCTTGATGAATGTACGATTAACCTAACCTAACTTGGCATCAAATTGAACGCAGACGAATTGTGACAAAGTTGAATAAATGGTATTTATTTATGACATTTAAAGTCTTGTATTCGGTTATAGAAGGAGATTAAAGGTGCCCT
>OZ018328.1:135073344-135133344 GCA_963969495.1 Ceratothoa steindachneri | reverse complement strand
TGTGAAATTGAGAGAGAGATTCCATATACGACAATCCGCTTATCGCGGCGCCTTCTGGACAATCTCAATGGTATCATAAAGAAGGCAAATAGAATTTAGGCTTCTCTGTGAGATAGGCCTTCTTTTGTCAGACTTCCTGTCGCCTGTTGGGGAAGTTTGGCACGGATAACGACTTAGGTCAAGGGGAAGGCGGAAGAGGGCGGTAGAATGTCGGGGGAGGGTGGGGGGAGAGAGAGGAGACGAAGGTCAACTCAAACGACAAATTTCTTTCGTTCCCACGATTGTCTGGCGGCATGCGAGTATGTACGTTCCATACCGTCACAAGGGTGTTCCGAAAGACTGGACCTAGGCAGAATACATAGTTTCCATAAGAAATTGAACTACCTTTTATTTAATTAAAATATTATTATATAACATTTTCAATGTGTATTTCAACCATGTGTAATTATTTTCAATAAATAATCATTATCAAGGGAACTTGACAATAAGGACAATCTACCAACATTACACGAAACAAATTCAGACCCCTCTATAAGGTGATTATAATACCACAATCAAGTAACGTCTTTTCAAAGAACAATTCTATAAACTACTTTTTCAAATTTAAGAAGGATTAATCGGTATTTAGCTTTGATAAATGTTAGGATGGTATCTAGGAATCCATTAAAAGTTTAGAATATCCATTTATTTTCATGGACGGGAATTGTTTGCTAAAGTTACCCAATTTATTTTTGTGTATAATGATGCAGTTCCCATAGAAACTGACTTGAACATAAGTTTGGTTCTTCTAATTAAATATGTATGCAAAATATTTTATGGAAAAAGAAAATCTATTTAGTTCAGCGAAGAGAATTCTAGGTGTTATCGTAAATTTAGTGGAAGAAAGAATCATTAGAGAGACTAAAGAAATGAACGCTTTTTGCTCTGAAATAGGAAAAGTGACATAAGTTATAAATTAATAATTTTGCCCTTCCAAATCTCAACCAAATTTAATGATTAACAAAAATTAGTTAGCTGCAAGAAACTAGTCCTTGGTAACCGTTAATTAGGAACTATTCGAAGAGAGGGCGTTGTATACTAAAAAAAGATTTGTAATTAGCAATCGCATAAAAATCATGTGAAAATTAAAATAAAATTTCCTGAGAATGCTTTAAAAACGGACGCCTATTTTGAAATTTTAGTTGTAAATTAAAGCATCCGAAAAGTCAGCTAATTGTATTTAGGTGATATTTTCTCACTTTCACGTTATAAAATGCATATTTTATATCTGTTAAATTTTCAAATGAAATAATAGTGAAATAAAAAATCAACATTTCTTGATGCAAATAGGCATGTAAAGAATGCAGAGAGTTAAGAATCTTGAAAATAAATCACCTTAAAAATGGAAATTGTTATAAGCATTCTGACAATTATATTTTACTGATCGAAGGCTTGTGGCAGCTCTTTTTTCGTTCTTGTTAGTTTGAACGCTCTTCGCTTTCGCTTTAGAAACAGCTCATTTTAGCCACAGAAAGGTTATATATCCGCAATTATCGCCCGATTTATGTAGTTTTTTTAATTCCTTTCAAAAACACACCAACTATTTTGTTGTATCAGGTTTGTGAGGGTTGTTAATGCAAGAACGGCGTATGGGCGATCTAGAAATGAAAAGAGGAAGCGAAGTAGTGAAAAGGATAAAGGAATCATATATCCAAATCGTTGATAGTACAGATCGAAATGCCAGATATATGCGGCGGAATATATAAAATATGAAAATCAAAGTGTAAGGAGTGGATGATCAGAGTAGTAAATCAGCAAATGAAGCATTTGGGAAAAAGTTGAAAGAGGATCATGATATGAGAATGGTGAAGAACCGGGGGAATAATAGCTATTTGAACATCAAATAAGGGAGTAGCAGGCTACATGTGAACAATGGGTAGGTGCAAATGTAATTATGATTGATTTTGTGGTGGCAAATCGGATGTTGTATGTATAGGAAGGAGTAAGGAGATAAGCATACAAGTGATTGATAGTGATGTAGGATGTCTAAATAATGAGACAGCACCTAGAGAAGATGATATAGTCACTTAAATGGGTGAAGATGGCCATGATTGTGATATGGAATGAGTTTAGTTTAAGCGTTGTTGGGCACTTAATAGTGGAACAGTGTTTGAAGGCTGGAAGAATGCATTACTAGTGCTGTGGTATAAAGATCAAGGAGAGAAAGATGAATGCAAGAACTACAGTTGGATAAGTCTATTAAGTCTTGTCGATAAAGTGCCTGGTAGTATGGAATAAGAGACTCAAAGAAACCTCAAAAATAAGTACTTTGAAGTGTTTTATGAAAACCTATAATTGGTTCAGGTCGAGCCAAAATATAACTTCACGTAAGAGAATACGAATGGATAAGTCTTTGGAAAGAGCACTGCTCCCGTATCGTCTCTTGGAAAAAGTCCGAATGAACAAAAATCAAATGCACAGGAGAAAAAGGATGGCCTTAAGCTGGTGTGATATGTTCAAGCGATGCGAACTACAATGAATAAATATACAAAACTACAAAATAATAATGAGCGCCTAAGGATACTACCAGACGCCTTAAATAAGTGAGAAGAGCTCATGCAGGCTCTTATGAGCATTATAACTCGAGAGTTCAACGTTCGATCCTAAAAGCAATTAGTAAATTTTATAACAGTAAATACTGTCAACATTATAATCTATATATCTTCTAACGTAAAAATGAATATACAGCTAAGTCATATTTTTTTCCAAATTACTGTCATTTTCGTAATCAGTTCCATATTTATACTTCAAGCTAAATTATTTTATCTCTCCATTAACTAGATGAACTTTAGTTCCATTTTATAAAGAAAAAAAGACAGTAATATAATATTTTTGTTTGAAAAATTATACAAAATATGTTTAAAACATTATAGGTAACAAATACAATTCAATAGCTTCTATTTATTTAATTAGAATAAATTTAATCAAGAATTTGTGCTTTGAGCACTAAAATGAGAGATATGGTATCATTTGGGAGTTATTGAAGGGATGGCTTCCAGAAGTCACCATGTCCGCTAATTAAATATCAAAACTAAGCCCTTAAATGACTTTAATCTTATAGAAAACAATTCATACAATGATTTTTTTTCTATTAAAATTAAAATATCTTTAATTAAAAACAAACGCTATACAATAAACTAAACCCCCAAAATCTTCTATTTGAATATATTAAACACTCTAAGTATGAATCCATTTGATTAAATGGATATTAAAGAAAACTATTTTATTAATTACTTTTGTATAATTAAATAAAAATTATAAGATTCACTAATAATATAAAATATTGTAAAATAAATTAATTTAAGCAGAATGTACAAATTCAATGTTTTGGGGAACTCATATCGAATGTACAAAATTACGTTCATGTGTATCATTTGTTTATCGCCATATATGCGGACCATTTACATTAAATGGAAATTGGAAAGTACATCAGGAGGAAAAATAATACAGTTGAACAGACCTGCATGTAAAGACTTTCCAAGTTCTTAGCGAATAAAGAATACAGAATCTAGCACCGAAAATTTCTTTACACTTAAAGAAATGACAGATTAGCTTTACCCAGCCTGCCATCAAGAAAGACAGCCGTCAATTAAGAAAGAAGACAACTCTACCCCTTAGATTCAGGGCCTCACGTAAAAGACCCTCTCCGAAGAATCGAACCAATAGCCATTAAGCAAAACCAAGAAATCTATCTGGCTACCTAGGATTGGCACCAAAACTCGGTGACAAGTCATCCTTGGTAACCAAACCACTCAAAACAGGGCAACAACAACTATATATTCACTGAGAAAGCTAAAAAACAAGAGGGAAGAGATGTTAACCTTTTGTTGAGTTACTGGATCAAGAGAAAACTTACATATAATCGTATAAATAAAGACGCATTATGTCAGCTGCTAAGAATGTATAAAGTTTGTAGTCTGTTTACGGCGAAAAGCAGTGTTGTAAATAGTACCCTGCTTTGATACTTAAGTAAAAGTATTGTTAGCCTGACAAAATATCATTCAAAGTGCAAGTAAAATTACCCAAACTTAAATGTACTTACGTAAAATTAAGAAAATATCTTATTCCTAAGTACTCAAGTAGTGAAAGTAAAAATTAGTTGCAAATAATAAAGCACCCATCACCTTAGACACTATTGAGTATACTGTACCGTAAACTCTTTTATACCCGCTGCACTGGCTCTTATATACATATTGGCCATGGGTGGGAATCGCCACTATTTTTTATTTTTGGAGGTAGGAGTGGAACTCATGATGGTCCAGTAATGGCGCGACAGTACGCTAGGAGTCTAAGACGATGAGTAATAATTTAATAAACTCACACCCTCTCAGGTGAAAAAGCGCGAGAGACAAACAAATTGTTTATTGGGTATGAAAGGATACATGTGATTGGTCCAAACATGAACAAGCGTTTATGAATAGTTTAAACCAGCGTACACGCTTGTGATTAGTCATCGTCTGACATTTTCTTCTACGTCTGTGATTGACTAAAATTAACTGAGAAGTAACGAATACTCCTATGCTTTTCAAATGTAATGAAGTAAAAGTATCGTATGAAAAATAGGCTAGTAGAAGTGAAAGTACTCAAATTACTGAATACTTTTAGGAAGTAAAAAGTATATAAAAGTTACTTAAGTACAGTACTTAAGTAATTGTGCTTTGTTACTTCACAACTCTGGTGAAAAGTACCTAGAGTGAGTGATTTAACTTAAGTGGGGAGGCAGAGCATGGTTTCGCGATATCGCCATCGCTCTTTACCATATCCTATGGAGGTGAGGGAAAGTGGTGTGAAATTGATCAAAATCAAGAGATACGTGTTCTCTCTTGGTATATATTGATCACCTGGTTGTGATGTCTGAGAGTGAGAGTTTTTAGGAATATTAATCATAGCTTTAACAAGGTGTGAGAGAGGAAAGGTCTAAAAGTGAATGGAGAAAAGAGAAAGGTAATGGGCATTGGGATATGTTCAAGGTATGAAGAAGGGTGTGAATTAGGTTGTAAATGAAAGTGTTCAGAAGTGGTATGAAAATTTAGGAAGAATGGATGGAAATTGTCTTGTGAATATACGATAGTGAGTGTTATATCGTGAGAATGGTTTAGAAGATCACGTAAATTCTGGGTTGAGTAAATGAGTGGGTGTATGGCAGTGAATAGTTGACTGAGGAAAAAAACGAGTGATATTGCGTATGATAGCGGTTCATGGAGGGGTTGTTAACGAATATGATGGTAGCCTTCTGCCCAGGAATGAACCATGACTGGACGAGAGACATCCAATCACTATTTGAAGTGCTTTAGCGTGAATAAATGATCTATTGCCTTGTGATTAATTGGGAGAGGGGTGTTTTTTTAGTAGCATCACGCAACTCTATAAATTACTATGTCGGTTCGTAGGTCAGTCGGTCGGAGGGTAACCATTTTACTTTTCAATGAGTTATCCAGCAATAACATCAAAACTATTTGGCCGATTCTAAAGAAATTTGAAACCCATATGTTGTTTTACATTCTTTTTCGAATGGTATAATTACCTATGTCATCCCAAGGTTAGTGCAGAAATTATTAAAAAGGAAAACTAACGATAGGACGGATCGCCTCACTTATTCAAAGTTTTGAAGGTCATAAGGTAATAAGTTAGAATAATTGAGAGCACACGACTTAGGTCCGTTGACTTTGTTTAGTACTGTTCAAACACGCCGATCGATATTTGTGGGAAACTTGTAGATGTGGAAGACTCGAGGTTTGCAGTCTAGAAATGGTTGGCCTTGTTAAAACAAGTTGAGGTTACTCAATAGTAGTGATAACATCATAACTAAAGTGGCCAAAAATAATGACTCCAGTAAATGAGTTTGCATTAAAGTCGAAGCCATTTAGCAGTAAAAACCCTACTTTACCTCTTTGATGCCTCAAAATATTATTTGAACATCCGTATTAATATTTATTTATCCCAGAAAATATAATGAATATTATAAAGGTTAACAGATTTTATATTTATTGTGTAAACGAGTAATAATGAAGTATTAGAATATAATTAGAATGAAGACAAAAACAGGGCACTAAATAAGAAGCATAACAAAGTGACGAAAATATGATTTATTTTTTTTAAAATGTAATGTCGAAGTAATTGATGAATATATTATCATCATCATCACTTCACTAACTCTATAATTTAAGAACGGGATTTTTTTGAGTATTGGAATAATAATTTCATCTTAGTTTGCTTATGACTAAAATATATTTTAAATTTTTATGAAGGTAATTTCTAAGAATTTCTTTGGAGTTTGAAAAAACTAATTAGTTTAGTTCAGAAAAAATAAATATGATTATCCAATGCTTTATAATGTTTTAAAAGAAAATAAATTACAATCGGTGAAGTTCAGAAAATTTATTAAAATTTAAATAAAGCTGTTTTTTTTTATTTTATCTATAACTATATTTTAGCAACGTGATTTTTTGAAAGAACGGGGGGGAGGGGGGTAGTTTAGAGTTCCTTTTGAAAATTATTATAATTGGCGAAGTTCAGAAAATTTATAAAAATTTAACCATGGACGCTTTTTTTTAGATTTTAGATTTTAATCTTAGCGAAGTGCAAGGTTACGGGGGGGAGAGTGGCGAAGCCATCGCCTGGTAATTATATACTTTAAGCATGTCAAGACCTTGTTTAACTTTACTAATGAAAAAGGTGAGGATGCTTTTTCTTTGTCAGATTATACATCCGTGGTTCTATTGAAAACATTTTTTGGCCCAATGGAGGAAGAATCTCGACACTATTCTTCAACTTTGTCTCAATGAAACTCAAGGTTGAACAGCAAGTCTTGCAGAGATATGTTCAAGGAAATGGGAGAGCTTTCATAGCAACTTCAATAAGCTCGTGATATTCTGTTTGCAATTAATCTTCCTTAAAACAAGTGATATTGTAGTTTAGAGACTCCTCTTCAAACTTTCGTCAGCAACAAGCTCCAACAATTTAGCCGTTCAAATTTCGGAAAATACCTGCCCTCGAATTTTGTGGGCGCTTTATTATAAATATCTCTATTTATAAAAAATACGCAAAGGCTATATAGTGTATATCAGAGATATACACTATATAACCTTATAGTGTATATCATCTATATAATATATATCAGAGCTATACACTATATGGCTGTTTCACTACTAAATGAGTTCAAATTTCTAATTATGATGTTATGACGAAAAATAGATTGGCGGCCATCTTGGGAGCCACATTCTTGGTTGGAATCACATCATATTGTATTATATATCCTTTTAAAGGAATTTTTTGTTCTGAATTGAAATATGATATTGGACATTTCATATTAATCAATTTTAAAGAAAATATAATTGGTATAAATAGCATTCGGGGCCGAGGCTTATATGTCTGAAGTCAAGCTAAATGGTAGAAAAACTAGAGGCCTAACGACATCTGGCAATAGCAGGGTGCGGGGGGAGTGCAATCCCCACAACTAAGTGGGCGAAGCCCCCTCATTTTGAAATTATCTTAAAAATGCTAGATAATATAATATGATGCGATTGCAATAGCCTACCAAAAGAAAAGCCCATATTTTGAATTTGCCCAAGAAAAAACTTGGTCTACAGTAAAGAAACAATTGTTTTTAAACATATTTCTATATAGATTATCCCAAAATTTGAGGCCAGGCATTTTCCGAAATTTGACCATTTATCCTCCATAGTGACACTTACATAAGTTATCCTCAATGACACAAACAGATTTCGAATCCATTCATTCCTTGTGTATCTTCTTCCTTTAGAAGGTAATGTTAATAACTTCTGTCAAATTCGTCAATTATTCTATGAGGACATTTCTTAGATATGTGAGAATAAGGTCTTTTCACGAGACTTGATTCTTTCATACTACTAGCTTTCTTTTTTTGTCTGTCAATCTTGTCTGCTATTGTAAAACACGAAGCCACCCTTTTTTGCATGGAGGAAATATATCAGCCAATTAATTAAGGCTGCTTGGCTAACAAATTTACATCTTGGAACAATTGTCACGTTTTTCAGTTTTGATAGAAAGGGTCAGCTCGTTTCGTAGTTCAAATAATCTTGACAAGACATTTCCCTTTGATAAGCACCGTGCATCGAAATTCAATAGGATCTGTTTGTGATCAACTTACATCGCATACATAATGAGGCAAATTAAAGGTATTTGCCATCAAATGATTGACAATTCTTATAACTTCTTTGAGTACACCTTAATTCTGACTTCAATTTTTTGGCAAGACTTGCTTGGTGAAGGAAGAAGTGCGTAGACTTGCATTCTAGAGCAAGCGCCTCGAATTAGATGGACACTCTTGAATTACATCTTATCATTGAGGTAGTACAATCATAACATTTTCCACACACAATTTTATATACATCCCATATCTATTAATGATACTCGTATATTTGCTCACGTTCTTAAACACTTGAGGACTATTTGTTTTTGCTGTTAGTAAAGAGAGGAAAAAACCCTCTTACATCAAATCATCATCAAGTTCAAAGTACGCATACAATAAAAGAAACGCCATATTATCCACGTTATATTTTCATCAAGTGGCAAAGAAAAGTACTTTGTCAACTTAATCTGTCATTTAAGTTTATCTTCCATATCCTTAGAGAGATCGTGAATTCGTAAGCTATAATGTCGTTTGAAGGTAGATCTTAGCGAATTTCTTTGTCACTGCCTCGCCCAGCATTTCCATGTAGACATATTTAATGCAGCCTATTACTATATGTTTTTAGTCACGTACGAGTCAGGTCGCAAGCGATTCTACATCTCACTATGTCGGTCGGTTTCCGTTTTGCTTTTCTTTTTATTTTTGTAATAACATTATAACTATTGGACCGATTCTAACGAAATTTGAAACACTTAAGTTGTTTTACATTCTCTTTCGAATGCTCTAATTGCCAAAGTCCTCCCAAGGTTAACCATTGAATTATCTTGTTTTGGCAATAACATCATGACTGTTCGGCCGATTCTAACGAAATTCAAAACCATTATGTTGTTTTACATTCTCTTTCAAATGATATAATTGCCAAAGTACTATCAAGGTTATATAGGGAATTATTTTGTTTTAGCAATAACATAACTTTTCAGCCGATACTCTGCTAGACTAGACTAGGCTATAATATGCCATACTCTGTTAGGCAAGCTTAGAATAGGCTATGCTATGCTAGGCTATTATAAGCTAGGCTATAATATGCTAGGCTATGCTAAAATATAATGTACAAGGGTAAGATATACTATGGTAATTTAGGTTATAATATGCTATGCTAGGATAGCATATAGTATGTTAGGCTAGGCAATAATAAGCTATGCATGACTAGGAGATAATAGTATAGTATAGTCTATACATGTCTAGGATAGTTAATGCTAGACTAGGTTATGCTATGCTATGGTAAGCTATACTAGGCTAGGCAGGGCATGAAAGGCTATACTAAGCTAGGCTATGTTATGCTACGTTAGGCTATGATATACTAAACTATGCTATACCAGGTTAGGGTAAGCGAGGCTTTGCTAGGGTATGCTTAGGCTGCCCAGACGCCCAGCATTTTACTGTATTTAGATCATTTGTCTAGCAAAAATGACTACTCAATGCTGGACAATGTAAAGTCCAGCATTGGGAAATCAGGTGGACATTCCGTCAAACAATCATAAGTAATTATAGACTTGACAACATTTGGCAACGCCGCCTCGAATAGCAGACTTTCGTGACTCAATCTGGAGTTAATGAGTCATGACTCATTCGGAGAGTCATTCCTTATTATTTCTTTCATTGAAATTCATTTGACAGTAGATGGTTGGAAATATTTGCACATTTCAAAAGACAGAATATTGCATTTGAAAACATTTATCAGGTAGTAGAATTCTTTTTGAGTCTTCCAGGATCAAATGCACCAACAGAAAGGGTATTTTCAATGATCAAAAACTACTGGGCAGACGAAAAAAGCAGGTTAAATATAGATACTTTAAAAGCGGCACTATTAACTACATGCAATTATGAGATGAATTGTTTGCAATTTTCTGATTACCTAAGCTCAAACATAAACCTCCTTGAAAAGATTCATTCAAATGCCAAGTACAATTCTAGACCAAATTAGGTAAGTGAATATTGACTTATAAATAATTAAAGTTCGTTTGCTACTAAAATTACTTAACTTTTTTTTTATTTAAATATATATATATATATATATATATATATATATATATATATATATATATATATATATATATTTATTTAAATTTATAAAAAATATATATATGCAGATGGTTCCGTCCAGCATTGGGTTAAAAAAATCTGGCCAGCCTAAGTATGCTAGGCTATGTTATGCATACTATGCAACCATAGGCTAAGCAATACTATGATATACTATATTAACTAGGCTATGCTAGTCTGGGTTAGAATATGCTAACTAGGATAGGGTAAGATAGAATATACTAGTCTAGGCTCCAGTAAACTAGGCTAAGCTAGGCTATACTAGACTTTGGTAAGCTAGCTAGGCTAGACTAAGTTTTAATATACAATTGTAGGCTGCGCTAAGCTAGGCTACGTTATACACTGCTAGGCAGGCTAGGCTATACTTTAATAAGCTAGGCTTTGATAAACTAGGCTAGGATACACTGTTATAGGCTCAGGTAACTATACTAAGCTAGGCTATTCTAATATATACTATGTTGGCTATATATGAAAGTCTATGCTAGGCTAGGGTATACTAGGCTACTCTAGGGTATAATATGCTATTCTAGGCCATTCTATGCTATGATATACTAGGCTGGGCTATACATGGGTATGCTATGCTATGCGAGGCTATGCTGGACTATACTATGCTAGACTAGGCTAGATTATAGTGTACCATATTAAGCTAGAATAGGCTAGGGTAGGCTTGGCTAGACTATATTTAGGTGTTTCTTTGCCAATATATACCATGCGAGAATAGGGTAGGATATACTATGTTAAGCTAGGCTATACTATGCTAGACTAGTTTATACTATGCTAGGCTAGGTTATACTATGCTTATACTATACTATGCTAAGCTAGATTAGGGTAAGGTTGGCTATAGTAGATAGGCGATACTATGCTAGGATTTGCAAGGCTAGGATAGCCTAGGCTATACGAGGATAGGCTCGGCTATACTGTTAAACCTCTCTACACTATACTAGATTATGCTATAGTTAGCTTTACTATCCTATATATGCTAGGCTGTACTAAGCTATGTTAGGCTAGGCTTTACTATGGTTTCTAGGCTAAGATAGGCCATACTATACATTCTCTGCTAGGCTAGGCTAGATTAGTCTAGGCTAAGTCATACTATGCCAGGCTAAGCTATACTTTGCAAGGCTAGGCTATATTATGCGGGCTACGCTTGAGTATGGTATGGTAAGTTCTACTATTATAGGGAATCATATGCTAGACTTGGTTATACTAAGCTAGGCCTGGCTTGACTAGGCTATCCGATGCTAGACTAGGCTATACTATGGTTGGCTATACTATAACATAATCTACTCTGTTATACTATGCTAGGCTTTATTATGCTAGGTGAGGTAATACTATGGTAGGCTATCCTACGGTAAGCTAGTTTTTGCCAGGGTACTATTCGAGATTATACTAGGCTATGCTATAAAATGTTATACTATTCTAGACAATACTAGGCTATACTAGGATATGCTATGCTAGGCTATACTATGCTAGTAGGTACCATACTACATATACTATATTATAGTTTACTCTACTATGTTTTGTTATGCTATGCTATACTATACTATGTTATGCTATAATATACTATGCCATGTTATACTATGCTATAATATGCTATGTTATACTATGCTATACTATTCTTGACTATGCAATTAGGGTGTGACCTTTTTTTCACCTTTCCAATTCCATAAATGTGGTTTGACAAAAAGTTAAGGCCCGCCATTTTAATTAAAAAGATATATTTTAATATCATTTAGTTCTGCTTTTTAATAAGCTTTTAGAAAGTTGTGACTTTTTAGTCTCGGGCGACTCTACCTATCACTTTGTAACAATTCAGCCAATTCTAACGAAATTTGAAACCCCTATATTGTTTTACACTCTCTTTCGAATGATGCAATTGGCAAAGTCCTCTCATGTTAGCCCGGGAATTATAATGTTTTGGCAATAACATCATAACTATTCGGCCGATTCTAACGAAATTTGAAACCCTTAAGGTGTTTACATTCTCTTTCGAATGATATAATTGCCAAGGTTCTCACAAGGTTACTCTGGGAATTATTCAAAGTTTCCAAAGTCGTAAGGACATAAATCAGAATAAGTGAGGGCACGCGTCTTTTTGTTCAGCAGACCTTGTTAGCCTTAGCCCCTCTAAGTGAAACTTATAAGAAGCTCGCAAAGCACAAGTATTTATGTGTCGCATTTCAAAGATCTGTTTCTGCTGACCTTTTAAATCAACATGCTTTCTTTAAAAAAAAAAAACCTTTCGATTTTAAGCTCATTTCTTTATGATTTATATTTAAATATATCTTGAGGTTTAATATATTCATTAATTCGTTAGCCAAGGCATTTCCCAGAATAGACCACTGCGATTTTAGGGATATCCTATTATTCGTGGCTACAAAAACAAACTAAATATATGAGGAGTCATATTTCTGAGTAAATCTAACACGAATTCTTGTTGCTGGTAATTCTGTTGCTTCATTTATGTACATCGCTTCATCTGATTCAGAATCACTTTTGTAGTTACAAGCAGAATAAAAATGTCCATTGAGCCTTCCTATGTCTTTCGTAAAGTATGGGTGAAAATTATTTATATAAATTCTATATTACAGGGTATACATATAGTCAATTTATGATTAAAAAGCTGATTTTTAGGCGATTAAAAAGTGAGAATAAGTCTTAAAATTTATATTTCATGTTTTTTTTTAGCAAAGAAACATAATACTACATACAGTGAAGTGCTGTCTCATTGTGATAAAATGCTATCGATTCTCAAAGCAGGTATAGATTTTATGGAATTATCCACCTTGCTGCTAGAGGAAAAGAAAAAGAATTCTTTCTCTAATGACAAAGGAGCGGAAGTTTTTCTATAATAAAGCTAATGAATAACTTTGTATATATTATTTTAAAGATTTAATACATTGCATTTTATATGCACATATACATACTCGTATTATGATAAATATTAGTAGTGTTGGCACTACGCCGCATAAACATGACAACGTGGTTTAGCTCGCTTTTTTATTTAAAAAAAAACATACTGACAGATATGAAACGAAAATCAATCTCTCGCCTCAATAACTTAAACAGAACTCACACAATAACGAAATGGAAACATCTACAACGGCAAAATGACGCCCTATTTTTCTTTCGTACGGAACAAGGGCTAACACTAGATTTTGTCGAGCGAAGCAAATTTTCTAGAAAATCAAACACATTTGTTAATTTCCTATCTATTTTCATTATAAAATGCCTCTAGAAGGTAACAGAATTAAATTTTTCACAGCTTCAGAACCTTAGAGTATAAGAGATTTGTTACGAAACTAACAAAAATGCCAGCCCTGCATGGAACGTATTAAACTGGAAACTGCTGCGTACTGGCAGTCGACGACTCACTTATGATGACCGGTTTGGGTGACATCACTTTGAAAAGCAAAGATCTATAGGATATCCGATAATACAACTTAGAAAATGGTGTTTATACAAATTAATAACCTCCAATAATGTTCAGTCGAATATATAATAAAACGAAAATATCCTGTCTGTTTCTCCTTGATATCTTGTGTGTCTTTGTTTCATAGATGGTCGCAACAAAGATTCATCAGAGACATTGTTATTACTGCGGAGAAAGATGAAACGGGCAACAATGCTATAATCTATCGAGGACGTCACTCATCGAGAGAGATGAGAGGGAGTTATAGAGAAGACAGAAGAAGCAGAAACTAGGAAAGAGAAAAGAGAAACCACATTAAAACTATTACTAAGAGCATATTTCGTCACCGCAATGTGTTGTTTTAAATTTTTGTATAAACTTACATTACTGATCTCAGATGAATAGTATACGGTACTTTTACGAATTATTTGATGATATATAATAAGAATTGCTCTCATAAGAGAATTCTTGACACCATTAACACTTAACGCAGTATTTGAGAATAATACGTTGTAGGGTCTCAAAGTCAAATAATTTTTGTTGGTTGATGTTAGGAAAATATGCAAAGGCGCCCATGGCATGGCGGGGTTCTTCGACTTTCCTCCTGACAGTGAACGATTTTCATCCTATCATCTTCTGCGAGGTCAACTTTTGGATCTCTCTCTCTCTCTCTCTCTCTCTCTCTCTCTCTCTATATATATATATATATATATATATATATATATATATATATATATATATATATATATATATATATATTGTAAGGGAACAAGCACGTGATGGGAAAAATGAAGTTGATTTTAAACATTGCCTCCACGTGATGGACCTCGTTGTCGCTTAGAACAATTTTCCAAGCTCAAAAGCGTGAGAAAAAACAGGAGCGGGCTGATGGAATGCCGCTCTTATCAATCCGAGTATTTAGACAAGGAGTTTCCCCCCCCTCCAGCTCGCTGGGATCGTTGCGGTCTCACTACTCAAACGATGGACGATAGTCTCCTTCCCTTCTATGGGGTAAGCTCCCTCAGTCCAGGCGTAGATATACCCGTATCGCCAGGAATCGAGGAGATTGTGTGCGAGAAAAGCTCACGGAAGCAGACTATCCTACTCCTCCCTCGATTCGGGTTGTCATACGCCGAAGGCAAGGAAATTTTGCGGGATAAAACCAAATATCCCTCCTTGGATAAAACAAATATCCACCCTGGATTAGTCAAAATTCCTCTTCCCGTAAGAATACCCGTCTGACTCCGTGCAACGTCTCCTTCTCCGAAGAAGAACCCAAGTGTTGTCCCAAAAGGCTTCATTGAAGATTAATCTTTGCGTAATAGCCCCTTAATTACGCATAGTTATTTAAACAACCCGCTTGACGTCTCAGAGAAATTAACCCTCCGTTTTCTTCAAAAGGATTCCACCGGAAGAATTCGCAGCTTCCACTTTCGAAGGCTCTGCCCCTCCTCCCCCTCGTCATCTTAAAGGAATACTTCAACTCCAAGCAAGTTGACCCTGAACCCCGTCGAAGTGACTCAACCTCTATCCCCACTTCGCAAGAAACGACCATCTTCTCCCCCTCCATTTTGTACAAGGTATTGGAACAAATACTTTAACTTCCCCAAAATTTATAATTGCCGCCTACTTTCCCCCCCTTCCCATTTTCATTGTGTGCTTACTATGTCCCCGTGTTTAAGCCCTACTTTAATGCCATTCAGCCTACCCATTTTTATTGCATTTTAAATAACTAATCTTATTACTGGCACTTTGACCCCTTTAACTATTTCTATTATTATATGTCCTTTATTGTTCTACCATTTAACCTAAGTTATTAATATGTGTTAAAGCCTATTTTTGTCGACTCCTTTACTTTCAACCTTTGAGCTCATCGTAGCCGTGTAATAGCCCTGTAACCAGTAAGACTTAACACTCAGCCAATACAGAGAGTCAAAGTAGCTCTATTGGACTAGCACTCCCTTACGAGAATCTGACCTCGTAATCGGACCCGGCCGACCCAAAGTTATTAAAAAGGAAACCCTGCGCACTCTAAAATCAAATACAATAGATATATGTATGGTATATAGGAACCTATACCACGACATATATATATATATATATATATATATATATATATATATATATATATATATATATATATATATATATATATATATATATATATATAAAAAAGGTGAACAGTTTATGCTTTATTTTGCTAACATGTCTCGTTCCTTCTATCAATGTCCTCTCCATCTCAAATTCAGAACTATTATTCTTTTTACTATATCCCCCAGAACTGGTCTTGTCTAAGTAATTCTTTTAGAGTCCTTATAAGTTATTTCTAACATATACCCTTCTATGTTTCTTTGATTCATCCTCAGTTTTTCCATGCTTTTTTGTGTCGAGCCCAAGTTGCACTTCATTAAATTAAAACTAGTAAGATCTAGTGGTTAAATATTTAGTGTTTTGGCTATAGATGTGTTTCTCTTGTAAATGTGCAGGTAAACCTCCCTACTGCTCTCCAACTTAATTAAGGCATTACCTAATGTAGTAGAGCGAGTAAAAATTATAGACAGGAACACGGCCTTGTTCTCATTAGCAAGGATAAATGACTTATTCCTTTGCCCCGGTAGGACAAGAGCATGCCATGAGCATCACCTGGTGTCTTAGCAAATACTTAAAGGAATTGGAATCTTGATTGGTAGACGCGTTCGAAAAAATTGATGGGCATTCTAGCCTATACGCGTGGGATGGGACCCATTTTACTCAGATAGGTCGAATCGTACTCAGAAAAGTAATCAATAGAGAGCTACTTTGAATAAATAGGAAGTAAGCTAAGTGGCAACCCATGAGTGAAGCTTGGGAGTAACCACACACTGCAGCACACTCAACAGCACAGGCCTCAGTAGCGGCTACTCCATTCCCTGCTCCCATTTGGGCTTCTGGCTTGTGCAAAGGCCGTATTCAAAATCCAATTCTGTTGAGGGAACCTTCGGGAAATGCGCAGTGAATAAAGGCCGGGAAGCTAAGCCAATCCCTCTAAAGTATGCATATGAACGCTCACTCAATTAGGACAAATTTCTGTGAAATACGAGCATTTGTGGCCACTAAAATGCTGAATATGGTAGAGATCTCGAAGTCTTGGATTCACGCTGAAATGAGGGATTTACCAGGTGAATTCAACTATCCTGGCAACGTTATGGTCGACAAGGATCGCGCAGGGCGGGAAAGAGGAGAGTCGGAATACTTGCGAGCCTTCTTTCCTGCTCATCTTTTGGGTAGCTTAAGTGATTACATACAAGTTTGGGTGGTATACCGCACCCTTCCTTGTGAAGCGGAGATCAATGTCGACTTATACACTAAATTGTTCCGCATCATAAGATGGACCTCGCGCAATAATCTTGGTGATTTCAACTATCATCAGTTTTTATTGGACATTTTTATGGTCACCCGAAGAGCGCTCGATGACATAGGTTCGAATCCACCCATTTTCACTTTTGTTTATTTAAAAGAAAGTAAAATCAGTTTTAACATACCTTACAAATTTTGAGGATTAATTATGTCTACCTTCATTGTTGAAAATACTCTTCCATCATATAATTAAGCACTTTTGATTAAATATAAGATTTGATAACCTCTACTACTTCATTCATCTGTGATTAAAGTTTCTCATTTAAATTACATTGTAGTGATTTAAGTAAATTGTAATAAGATGGCGCAAGGTCATTGTGCATATGGAAGATTAAGAACTTCTAAACTTAGCAGAGGAGTTTTTTTCTTGAGTCAAACGTACCACGTCTAGTCATGCATTTTCATGGAAGTGGACGCAGTCGTTTAAATAGTGAAGGATGTCTTTGCTCAAAAACCTGATTTAAACGGTGCAATTTTTGAACATATAGGTAACTGCTAACATGTAGTAAGTTGTTTATTATTATTATTGAGGAGTTGAATATGAATAACATTTTTCACATTACACCACATGCAGAACATAGCCTTCTGATTTTAGAGACTCTAACAATTGTATATCCTTTCTTGATGAAAAAATTGTTAGAGTCATTGACAAATTAGCTTCACTGTGTACCTAAAACCAACCCATTCTAACTTTTATATGTATTTCTTTTCTCATCATGATATTAACATTAAGCGAGCCGTTGCATCAGGTATGTTTATGAGAGCACTTAGGTTATGTGACCCTTGATTCCTAGAAGACGAGATTACATATATAACCTGCAGTTTCATTGAATTAAATTATTTCCTTCACGTAATCAATGAAAGTTTATCTAGAGCAAAATCTACTCATTACCCTCCCAAGGATAAAAACAAATTTAGTAATACTAAGTGTCTATCCCTCCCTTTTTCTCCCCTCCTCAAAGGATTGAACAAAGTTATTTTTCTAGGCCTAACCACATTTAAATACCCTTTTTTTATTCTTAAATCTTTCCCTTAGACCAAGCTCGTGGATCAGCCAAATGAAGCAGGTGTATTTTAATCCCGTGTGGCTCTACAAACTATCCCTCATTTTACATAGAAAAACCGGAGGAACCTTAACAAAACGAATTTATGAACATAAAGGTGATGTCAGACGAGGCAGTACCAAATCCAGTATTTTTAATCATATTAGCAATTTCAACCACTAAATTGACTATTCAAAGGCACAAATCATATATAATTGTAAAGATTTCCGTAAAATAAAAATAGTAGAATGCATATTAATAGGAGAAATTCCCAATTTTAATTTGTCAGATGGGCAATTGAAATGCAGCCTTCATTCCCGTAACCTCATCGTAAACAGCTTAGTCAACGATCTTAGACTCGTACCCACTGATAAAGGACCTTTCCCCACCCCGTTTTGTGTTTCTTTGTGGGTTTTTTTATGATCTGTACGCTACTTATAGACTTTTGCAACAATTGCATTCTCAGTATACGACTGAAGAGGGTATGATAAACTACATACTGAAACTAGTCTCGTAAATTAAACTTTTCATTCGTATACAGTAGTTTCACTATCATATACCATAACTCGCCATTGAGTTCTTCTACTTAACTCTCTCTCTCTCTCTTTCTCTCTCTCTCTCTATCTCTCTCTCTCTATCTCTCTCTCTCTCTCTCTCTCTCTCTATATATATATATATATATATATATATATATATATATATATATATATATATATATATGTATATATATATATATATATATATATATATATATATATATATATATATATATATATATATATATATATATATATATATATATATATATATATATATATATACCGTAATCCTGATTTTGACCATGAATATTATCACCCGCCTTACAAAATAGTATATACAAAGTTTAAGCTCAATTGTTTCATATTATCTGCTGCCGCACTGTCCAATATCCTTTCTTAAATACACTTTAAACAAGGTACCACTTTAAAGAATTTAAGCATTTATATCTAGTTGCCCCCCCCCCCTCAAAAAATGACTCTTTTAAAAAAAAATAATATCTCATTAACCTCCTTCCTATTCATGACACTTTTGAAATGCAAGATACTTTCAATCTTCCTCTTTCGAATGCAAAAACCGAACTTTAGATACCTTTTATAGTTTTCTTGCACTTCCCAAAAATAACAACATGGGTCAAAAAACGAATATCGAGTGTAAAGAAATAAGTTATCAGAAGTTAAACTTACCTACAGTAAATGATCGATTGGACCATCACTTTGATAAATCACTAATCTGAGTCTTTTTTCCACACACACAAACCTTTTCTTACTTCATTAATGTCAATTTCTTGCCAAGATTCACGCATTTTGCTTTCCAATTCTGGTTCAGTGAATATTTCTCTTCGACCTCGGTAAACCTTTTCTTTTAGTAACTCCCAAATTTAGTAATCTGTACTTTGCGGTGTCACTTATTTTTCGTTCTTAATCTTGGCTTATTGCAAAATAGAAACGAATGTGTGGCGTGGATTGTAAGCAAAGGTACTCCAACTTGTTGCAAAAAAAAGCCATTTTATTGATACAGGCGTTGACAATCAAGCAACAACTTTGTTTTCAGGAGTTCACGGTAATTAGCAGAATTCACTTTTGTCTTTACAGTATCAATAAAATGAACATCTGTTTTGCCATTCCAAGAGACCCCTGCAGATAACATAACCTTTTTGGAACATCTTGAAGTTTCATAATACTATCTTTTTATCGGAATGTCATAATTTGTGCCATGCCCGTATACATCATTTTGGCGGTTTTGCGGAATTTGTAAAGTAAAATATTTTTAACACCAGCGACAGAAAAGTTATCAAGTACATGTCTGAATTATTTTTCTTTTATCCTTAACAGTACCACTTTTTCTACCACTTTTTTGTGTCTTAATTATTCGTTGTTCTTTGCGATAAATTACTTCCTGGTTTATCTTCTTGAGCGCAGATGTTATCGTTAATGTAATTCACATTTTTCGTTTCTGATGCTCTCTAGGTCTACCGCTTCCTGGTTTTCTGTTGGCGCTTCCCATTTCGTAAGTTCTTTTTAGGGGTCTTTCCACAGCATCCCATTTCCACATTTTTCCAAGAAATTCTCGCAATACTCTTCCAGTCTTCCATCCCTTTTCACAGTAACAAGCTTTAATGAGAATGCGATCTTCTTCTGACATCTTCATTATGGGTACTGAGAAGCTGTAAATAAAGATATTCAAAATATGACATGTTCAATTCTGTATGATATTGTACAATAAAATAATATTTTATCTCGATCTTCGTTTTTTTGGCCCACGTTGATTTTTTCGTGAATTGCAAGAAAACTATAAACGGTAAATAAATTCCGTTTATTTCATTCGAAAAAGGAAGATTGAAAGTATCTTACATATGAAAATTGTCATGAATAGGAAAAAGGTTACTGAGATATTGTTACTTTAGGAAGCTTCATTTTATGAGGGGGGGCGGGTCACCTGATATATGTTTTTATATTATAAGGATAAGACAAATATATAATTATCTAATCAACATATAGGACACTAATTAATACAAATAAATGTTATATATAAAAGAAAATTTAACTTTTTAGTGTATTTATGTATTTTCTTTCTTTTTATGGGATCTAGAGGGGTGTTTAAACAAATAAATAAAACCTTTTTAAAAGGGGGTGAAGAGGACAGAGAGGACGGAGGCTAACAGCCCAAAGGGCTGATAGCGAGCTTAGCAAAGCGCAATCTCCACCTTTAGGAGGGAGGGTGGCAAAGCCATGGCTTATATATATATATATATATATATATATATATATATATATATATATATATATATATATTAGGGTTAGGCTGGCCCTTATTTTTGAAAGTATAAAATGTTTTACTCTCACCATCCAGGGTGGATCCACTAATGGAAAAAACCTTACACGTAAAATTTCAGAGCATTTTGATAATGTTTAGAGGTAGTCCAGCCATCCACAGGATGCGCATCCTAAATGTTAGCCAGTTGCCTGAGGGCCTTCGTGCAAAATGGTTTTTGCTGTGACTCTGTTGGGTGAGGGTATAGTCAGTTGTTGCTCCCGATCTCTGTTTAAATGTTTTGTTCTGAATAAATGGATAAGTTTGATCCAAGTTACCCTGCCAACCGATACACTTGCTAAATATCGGCAGCATTAAATTTGATTTATTTAGCGACTGTGTTTTAATACTAAATCAATCCTTTTCTCTTTACAGGTATATTATACTATTGTATTTTCATTATATAGCTAGTATCAATATAGTATAACTAGTGACCAATGGCTGCAGGCGATAGTGTTACTCGTCGTAAAGATAGATACTTTCTCTTATATCTCATTTTCAAAGAATTCTATGTTAGTAAGCTACCATCCAATCGTGATGCTTTGGCTGTGTTTCTTAGGCGTTATGTTGAAGAAAAGGAGACTGTGATAGAACGAGTTGAAGCTGCGTTAATTTCAACTTCTATCACATATTATTTAAAACCACGATGGGCCCACGTGCATCTTCGATTCGAAGCTTGGCGCCTCATCGAAGCCACCGGATGTCAATGTTTAGACAAGGAGGTTATCGCCCCCCCCTCCGTTCGCCCCCATACGCCGACCTCGCCAGATTGAGTTAGGCTTATGGGCAGATAAGGCATTGTTCTCCGGCTCGGCTGTGCGTTCCCTCGAAGCTCCCACTCCATTGTCCCCCACGCCAAGGAGATGTCCTGGCTATTTATATGGAAACTTTACCACTAAGATCAGATTGGAGATCCAGATTTTCGTCGCGAAACATCACCACGACCCTCTCTCTCTTTGTGCGCCAAGGGACCTCGACCTCGAGATTCACCATCACTTGTCCAGAAGGAGGACAATATTCCTTGAGTGCCAAAGGTTCGAGCCTTTCGTGACGCCAAGTCCCCAAGGCTTCCCCCTCGTTTTCAGAAGAGAACAGCATTAGAACAGCCATTGTTCGTTCGAGCCCCGTCGACAAGAAACGGTTCTCACCCTTCCCCCTTGTTGTTCAGAGGAGAACAGCATTAGAACAGCCATTGTTCTTTTGAGCCCTTCGCCAAGAAACGGTTCTCACCCTTCCCCCGTTGTTCAGAGGAGAACAACATTAGAACAGCCATTGTTCTTGAGCCCGCAGACAAGAGACGGTTCTCACTTCCCCTATTGTTCAGAAGAGAACAACGTAGAACAGCCATTGTTCTTCAAGCCGTTCGTCGAGAAACGGTTCTCATTCCCAAGACGCCACGTCAGGATCCTTTTATCCCCCCCCCTCCTTCGGCTGGAACTCGCCAGCGGACTGGAAATTCCTTCAAGCCACCTTCCCCTGCACCACTAGTGTAAAGTTACGTAAGCCAAACGTCACCTTTGAGTACTTAACCCTTTTGTCAATTCTATCCTGTGCTTTAAATGGTTCATCGAACCATCCCATCTCTTTAACTCTATATTTGTTTTACCTTTTTAAATCCTTTAAATCCTCGGATTAGCCGAGCCCCCACGACCCTTTCCATTCTCTGTTTATGTCAATATTTTCCGTCTTGTGTTTGTTGATAGTTATTATTAATAAAACTCTATTTTATTAATGATAGCAATATTATTATCCTTGAGCTCAGTTCCACTTCTTAAGCATATCGAAGATACATAATATCGGCTGCCAGACATTAATGCACTCTAAAGATAATTAAAGAAGTTCCCTCAACGAATAGTGATATATGGTATATCGTCGGGAGTCCATTCTACGACAGAGACAATACGCGAATCTCAACAAAAACTATCAGATATCTTATTCCCATTTGGGTAGGAAAGGCACGAATTCCAGTACGGCCCGAACATCATGCGATAAAGCAACTTGAGAACCTTTTTCAAACTTGGAAAGATCTGAAATGTCTTAGAAATCGACAAACTCCAGCGCAGATAAAGAAAGAAGAAATATTTGTGGATAATTTGGATGACCTCTTTGACATATCTCATGCTGACGCGCTAGATATGATAGTTCTTCAAGAAGACAGAATTTATCCTTGCCCACCGAGAGAAAGGACGGCGTGGAACTATGGGATCTGTGTTTAAGATCCTATCAGCAAAGGAAGAGCGAATTATGCAGAAAAGGAAAGCTGAAGACCGGCGTAAGAAAAGGAGTAGAGAAGAATGCGAAGCATCAACTTCTAAAGTAGTTATTCTTGCATCTTCTAGCAGCAGTGAACAGGGAAACAGTAGTGAAGGCAACATATCTGAATTATCTGATGGAGCGGAAGAACCTCACCCAAAGCGTTCTAGAGTTCAACAGAACATAATTACTCCTTCTCTTGCAAATGCACTTAATCGTACTAGCATATCAGATAGAAAAGCCACAATTGTTCTGACTCAAACTGCTATTAGCCTTGGCCATGATCTACATAATCTAGCGATCAACAGAACAACTATAGCTCGTTCAAGACAGAAGGCAAGAGCTGAAATTGTTGGACACATTCAAAATGAGTTTCATGCAAATGAACCACTCGTATTTCACTGGGATAGAAAGCTTTTGCAAGATCTCACATCGAAAGAACATATGAATCACCTTCCTATTCTCTTATCTGGCCAGAGTATTAATAAACTTCTTGGTGTTCCCAAGCTAACTTCTGGAACTGGTGAAGCACAAGCTCATGCTATAGTTGATGCCCTACAAGAATGGAGAGTATCTGAAGCAGTGGTAGCAATGCGTTTTGACACTATTGCTGCAAACACAGGACGTCGAATTAGTGCATGTGTTTTATTGGAACAGATACTTGGCGGGGATTTGCGGAAACCTTCTTGCCGTCATCATATCATGGAACTTGTTTTAGCAGCAGCTTTGGAATCACCATGGGAGGAAGCTCTGGTCCTGAAGTTTTGCTTTTCACGCGATTTCAAGCCCATGGGAATCTTTTAATTCTACATATTTTGAGCCAGAAGTTGCAGAAGTTAGTGTCAGTGCAGTGATTCCAGATGATGTTCAACAACAAACTGAAGTTTACAACTAATCAATTGCAGAAGATACAACCTCGTGATGATTAACTTGAGCTTCTGGAGCTTTCAAGTTTGTTTCTTGGAAATGTTCCACTTCGTGGTGTAGAATTCAGGGCCCCAGGACCGGTTCAAACTCACAGCTATGGAGGAGAAAGGGCCTCAAGGAGCTTTGCATTTTTGTAATACTAGTATATATTGAGGGATGGTTTACTGCTCCAGTTGCACAAGAAGCTCCTCGACGTGATTTGCAGTTAACACAGTCTCTGTTTCACCTACCCAATACAGCCGTCTCCAAAGCTACATCAAACAAACTGTCAAAGAATTTCTGGTATTTGTCTGAGGAGCTAGTGGCCCTCAGTTTCTTTGATGATGCTGTTCCTCCTGAAGTAAAGCAGCGCATGGTTGGCAAGCTTCAAGATGAAGAGGATGAGGAGGAACCTCTGAAAAGACCTCATTATCAGACCTCTTGCCTAAAAGATAAACGCCTGGAAGATTTCGTTACTCCGAAGACAATGAAATTCTTCAATAAGCTTTGACTGGACATCAGCTTTCTAAATGAAGATCCACGTGTTTGGTATAGAATAGAGGGTTTCCAATCCACTCAAGCAATCGTAAAGAGCTTGAAAGTTATAAATGATAATGCAGAACGTGGAGTTGTACTTATGCAGTCATATAACCGACTCTTGACGAAAGATGAAGAACAACTGCAATTCCTAATGCAAGTAGTCTCTGAGCATCAACGCGTCTACCCAGATGTTAGTAAAGCAACCCTCATTCAACCCAAGCAACAATGAGCAGAGTAGCATCTGTAACACCCCTGACTTGAGCAGCTAATACCAATTTGGGGGGGACCTGGAGTTGAGTGACAAAAATCACTTTTTTAAATACCAATATAATAATGTGATATAGAAATGGGAACTTGCACACCTCTGGACTACCTCTAAATATTAATTCAAATGCATCAAATTTATACAGCAGTGTTTCTGAGACAAGTGGATCCAATTTATGGGGTAAGAGCTATAATAAAAATATTTTTGATATTCCCCCCCAAATAAAGGCCTCCCTATATATATATATATATATATATATATATATATATATATATATATATATATATATATATATATAAATATATATATATATATATATATATATATATATATATATATATATATATATATATATATATATATATATATATAAGAAAGAGAAATTTGACGAAAATGAGCAATGAGACATGAAACTGGAGTTTTTTAAAGGCAAGAGAGAGGGACATTGGAAAAACACAAGGACGAAAGAGAGCAAAGGACGATTTAATAAGGCATTCCATACTGAGAAGGCAGAAATAACACCAGAGGAACTCGAATCTGGGTTTGTTGATTGTCGGTCAGATGCTCAACTTAAGATACCAGGCACAGTGACACAATTCCATTCAAACCTAGTAGCTACTTATGCTAGGAACCTCCAAGGGGTTTTTATACCTTATCTTGTTACCCGCTCACAAATTAAAGGCTCATTATCCATGTCAATTACAAAGAAAGAAAAAATAAAAGTTATCCACGTGGTAATAAACACCATAATGGTTTCGCCATATTTAATTTCTGCCTTTCAAAAACCTTTTGAAGACAGAAAGAAAAATTCAGAAACGTTGTATTGTAGACCAAATATTGCCCTGGCGTGTTTTCTGTATTCTCAGTATGGAATTCCTTCATTGTGCCGTCCTTTGCTCACTTTGATCCTTTTGTTATTCCAATGTCCATTTCTCTTACCTTTAAAGAACTCCAGCTTCTTTTCTCGTTTACTTAAAATTACTCTTTTTCAGGTACTGTATTGTTATATAGTCAGCAATACAAGGTTTATGAATTTTGGTTTCTTTCTCTGAAAGGATTTGTACGGCAGAAATTAAAAATATCAAAATACCTGTGGTGGTTGTTACTACCCGCCAAACTTGTACTTGATCTTTATTTACATAAGTAAAATTCTCCCTCTGTTGGTATCTATGAAGAGCTAGTTAGCTATAAAATTGCCTTTCTAACCGCATAATTATGATTTTGCTATTGCAAATAATTTTACAAGGCCGAGCTAGAGTGGAAAACACAAAATTTTCCATTCTCTTCAGGAAGCAGGGATAACAATTAAAAAGGCCAATGGAAGAAAATATTTGTGTCTGTTTTAGAAAAACTGGATTATACATTATATTCTCGCGTATGTGAGAATAGCTCCTTTTGAGAGCTTCGAGAAACAACTAGTGAGCTATAAAATTGCCTTTTAACCGCATAATTATGATTGCGCTATAGCAAAGAATTCTCGTTTAACAATTCAGAGCTAGAGTGGACATAAACAAATTTTCCATTCTCTACGAAAATCAGGGATAACAAGTAAAAGGCCAAGCTAGAGTGGAAAGAAGAAATTGTCCATTCTCTTCGAGAAACAGGGATAACAATTAAATAGGCCGTTCATGGCCCGATATCTTTCTGTCATAAAAAAAGTTGAATTATGCGTTATCTTCTTGTGTATTTAAGAAGAGCTCCGATAGCTTAGATAAAGAGCTAGATAGCTATAAAATTGCCTTTTTACCTCATAATTATGATTGCGCTATTGCAAATAATTTTTGAATTTCCAAGGCCAAGCTAGAGTGGACAAACACAAAATTAAAAAGGACGATGTGAGGACTAATTTTTTGTGTCTTAAGAAGAGCTGGATTATGCGTTATCTTCTCGTGATGTGAGAAGAGCTACTTCCGAGGGCTTCGATGAAGAGCTAGATAGCTATAAAATTGCCCTTTTACCGCATAATTTTGATTGTGCTATCTCAAATAATTATCGATTTTACAAGGCCAAGCTAGGGTGAAGAAAAAAAATTTCTATTCTTCTCGAGAAGCATGGATAACAATTAAAAAGGCTGATTGAAAGACACATTCTTTGTCTGTCTTAGAAAAGCTGTTTTATGGGTTATCTTTTCGTGTAGGGAAGTAGATCTCTTTTCGAGGGCTTCGAAGAAGAGATATATAGGTATAAAATTGCCTTTTTAGCCGCATAATTATGATTGCAGAAATGCAAATAATTTTTGATTTTACAAGGTGGAGCAGAAGTGGACAAAAAAAATTTCCATTCTGTTCGACAAGCAGGGATAACAAATAAAAAGGCCGATTGATACCAGAAGTTTTTTCAGTCTTAGAAAAGCTGGATTATGCTTTATCTTCTTGTGTATTTGAGAAGATTTCCTTCCGAGAGCTTCCACGAAGATGTACTTAGATATAAAATTGCCTTTTTAACCGCATGATTATGATTGTGCTACTGCAAATGATTTTCGATTTTAAAAGGCCGAGCTAGATTGAATAAAACCAAATTTTCCATTCATTTGGACAAGCAGAGATAACAAATGAAAATGCTGATTGATACCAGAACCTTTGACTGTCTTAGAAAACCTGGATTGATTTATCTTCTCGTGTATGCGAAAATAGCTCCTTTCGAAGAATTCGATGACGATCCTAGTTAGCTATAAAAGTACCCTTTTAACCGCATAATTTTTATTGCGATATTGCAAATAATTCTCGATTTTCCAAGGACAAGCTAGAGTGGACAAAAACAAATTTTCCCTTCTCTTCGACAAGCTGGGATAAGTATTAAAAAGGCCGATGGAAAGACTATTTTTTTTTCTCTATTAGAAAAACATTATCTTCTCGTGGATCTGTGAAGAGCTCCTTCTGAGGGCTTTGATGAAGAACTAGATAGCTATACAATTGCCTTTTGACTTCATAATTATGATTGCACTATTGCAAATAATTTTTGATTTTCCAAGTCCAAACTAGAGTGGTCAAAACAAATTTTCCATTCTCTTCGACAAGCAGGGATAATTATTAAATATGCCGATTAATAGACATATTTTTTGGTCTTAGAAAAGCTGGATTATGCGTTATCTTCTCGTGTATGTGATAAGAGCTCCTTCCAAGGGCTTCGATTAAGAGCTAGTTTGGTATAAAATTGCCTTTTTGACCGCATATATATATATATATATATATATATATATATATATATATCTCATGAGCGCGACGAGAGAATGATGAAATAAATCCAACTTCACCGCAGGAAAGAGAAAACGGAATAATATTTCTTACTTGGAAAAAATCCGAGCTGGGGTGAGAGGGATCACTGTGTAACACAGGCGATCAGGTAGTCGTAGAGGAAAAGGGTACGGAAATAACTTGAAAGAGGATAGGAAGGGTTGATAGGTCAGTGGCTAGACACCGATGCGTGGTGCAGTTGGGTGTGTCTCGAGGTGTTCGTGATTGGACAACGGTTGGGGGGTTGGTCAGGAAGGAGATCGTGTCTGCATAGTCGGAAACGCTTTATTCATGATGTTCTTAACTTATGCGTAGAACAGTATGGGTTGCGGGTGGTCATGAGGTGCGGGGTATCGCAGTGCCATCGCATCATACAGTGTTGGGTATAGTGCGGTATATATGGGGTCTCTGGCGAGTTTCTCGAGTTGTTTTGTGAGTCTAGTGTGAGCATATGTGTTTAGGGGTGCATGCGGCTCTTGCTTGTATTATGTGCTGGTGTACATTGAACCTGAGGGACCTGTCAAAATTTTACACAAGAATTTTTCTCTGTTGTGTGTAGTGGAGCCTTGTTGGGTTTAGGTGGTTCCTGTCGGGTGTGTGTGAGAAGAGTTGTAGGTTATGCATATAGTGATCTCTTGCACCGAACAGTGTCATCTGTGTCTTCTGAGGATTCGTGGCAATCAGACATTTATCTTCGTATTCTGTCTTAGCGTCTAGTATTATTTGTGCGTGGAGCGCGATCTCGTCTGGTCCACGACCGCTGACGAGAATAGTCTCGTCATCGGCTTAGGACACTGTGTAGGTGTGACGGCAGTTTTCAAGTAGGCGTAGGGTGTCGTTTGTGTACATGATGTAAACTGTGGGTGCCAGTACGCTTCCATGGGGAACGCCTGAGCGTGGTGTAAAAGGATGTGAGTAGGTATTGTTGTATTATATGTGGCATCTCTATTCAGTGAGGTAGTGCGAGAGGAGCCTTCTGGTGCAGAGAGTTAACTCCGTATTGTTGGCGAGTTTTCAACTGACTCCCTCGTGCCACACCTTATCAAAGGCCTTTTGTCGTACCTAGCGTGTTTGTATTCCTGTCGTGAACGATGGTCACAGCCACCTGAGTGCACCGGACCCTATTGAACCCATATTGGTGGGGGAAGAACCAGTCCCTCTCTTCCAGGTAGTCCCGTAGGCGGTAGTTGATCATATGTTCGAGTATTTTGCCTAGGTGTTCTAATAGAGCAATAGGCCTGTAATTGTTTGGGTGTTTGGGGTCTCTATTCATTTTGTGTAGATGTATGTTGTGAGAGACTTTGAATATTTTGGGTAAGTGGCCTGAGGCTAGTGAGGCGTTGAGTAGGTATGTAAGTGTAGGGTATATGTTTGCGGGGAGGTTGTGTATTAATGCGGCTGGTAGTCCGGAGGGGCCAGGGGAGCGTTTTGGTGTTGTTTTACTGTAATACTTTGTTTCTTTGAAAGTGATGGAAGTGGTCACTGTAGATGTGTTGTCGAGCAGCTTCATTCGTATCAGGGGGGCGTGCCTTAGCTCATGAGCGTGGGCCCAACACCAGTCCTGGACTTCCTGGAAGTGCTCTTGCGCGTGTGGTTTGGGTGGGTTGTGTGTGTGTACTGTGTCCCTGTAAGACCTAAATGCGTTGAGGATGAAGGTGGTATCCATGGATGTTTGGTTATTTACTTAGAGGGTGATGAGTTTGGGTGGATCGGTGCCTAGCATTCTTTTCATGTGTCGCCAGAAGGAGGGATCAGTGCACCGAGTGTCGTCCGCGATGCGGACGATCTCACGCTATTGTTAGTTCCTATCAAGCTACACGTACTGTAGGATGCGGGCACGTAGGTGAGTGATGTTGTGTTGTTGTTGGCCTCTTATGTAGTGATTGTTGTACTGTGTGATGAGTCTTTGAGTGTGTATGGAATATGTGAAGTGTTTTATACATGTGTAGGTTTTGTTTGATGTGTGTAGGATGCGTGCTGCCGTTATAGTGTTCAAGATTGAGCACCAGTGGTCGTCTAACATATCTAGATTAGTGTAGTCAAGGTCGAGGTTTTGTGGCCTGTTTTCTGTTATGTGTCTCTTGAACTCTTCTCAATTTGTGTTTTTGGAGTTGAAGAGAGGTGGTGTGGGTATAAGTATAGGAGATGTGGATATGATAAAGCATATCGGTATGTGGTCAGAGAGTACGTGAGGACCTAGGGAGATGTGAGTGTAGAGCGTGTAGCGTGATCGGTGCGGAAGACCAAGCCCGGAGACGTGGTTCTTCCGCGAGTATCGAAAAATGTGTGGAAGGCCGGGTTGATGTGCTCGCAACGATAACGCGGCAGGGCACTGGCCAGGTACCTTCCTGCATTATGCGCAGTGTTAGAAAGGAGTGTTAGGTGGAACGCGTTGAGGTCCCCCGCAAAGAAGATAGGTAAGTTGTGGTTTGATAGAGCCAGGAGTGACACTTCGATCTTTAATTGTAGGCTTAGTGGTCTGTAGTGCTTGACCACTAGGATGGGGCTGGAGCTTGTCTGTACCTTGCAGGCTAGAAAAGAGTCATCGCGTGTTTGAATGAGGGACTGGTGTATAGAGCGCTTTATTAGGATCGCTGATCCTAAGTGCAGCGCTTGTGGAGTTAGATATGTGCGGTAGCCTGCAATGCGGAGTCTGTTGTTGGGAGGATGTAGACTGGTCAAGTTCAGGAGTATTATGTCAGATCTTTGTGTGTTTAGGACCCAGTTGGCAACAATATGGCAATACCGTGCCAACTGAGTACATTTAATTGTATTATGTTGAGGCGATCTATTGACGTGGGCGGAGTGCTCGTGAGGCTGATTTAGCCGGGACCGTTCCCCTCTCTTGGGTTATTTCCCAGCAGGCGTGGGAAGCGAGTACTTTCACGCGTGTCGGCTGTGGTTTCATGAGAGTGCAGAGGTTGTCAGTCGTGTTATTGGCTAGCAGGCCGTGGTAGAGGGGAGAGTGTGATCTGTGGAAGGTGGGTTAGAGATAGTGGGAGAGTGGGTGGTGGTCGTGGAAGGAGGGTTGAGTAGAGTAGAGTCTAGGGAGGGGGAGTTGGGAGCAGAGGAGGAGGGAGTAGAGCTAGTAGATGGGAGCTAGAGATAGTAAGCGAGGTGCAGATTATGAGATGGGGGTGTCAGGAGAGAGAGGGGGTTGGGATGGCGAAGAAGGAGGGGTGGAAAGAGGAGAGGAAGGAACAGCAGGGAGAGGGTTGTTCGGCTTTACACGTGGTTGTGTGTGGCGGGGGGGGGGGGTTCGTGGTGGAGTTTTTTTGTTTAATGCAGAGTGTTGTAGAAGGCGTTGTGGGCTTGGGGAAGGTGTAGGAGGTGGCGGTTGTGGTATCAGTAGGAGTAGGGTTGGAGGCTGTGAGAGGGGGGTTGGTGGCAATAGGGGGGGGGGAGTTGAGGCTGCCGTAGGAGGAGTGCTGGTGGTAGGAGGGAGTTTAGGTATAGAGGAGGAAGGGGTGGTAGCTGTGGAGGGAGGAGAGGAGGCGGTAGAAAGAGAGGTTGGAGTAGTGGGCAAAGGGGGAGGTAAGGAAGGTACAGTGGCGAGAGGGGCAGAGAGAGAAGGGCGGGAAGAGGCAGAAGCGTCGTGAAGTTGGGGTAAATGGCTGTGAGGGGGCGGTAGGTCCAAGGGTGAAGGTGTTCGTACCCACCGGGGTGGGGAGGAGTGCGGGTCTCCTGTGTGTATGCTGTCGATTAGAGCGAACACCTTCTTGGGGAAGGTAATCTGTTCTAGACCGTGTAAGGCAAACAGTGTGTTTAGTATGTTTGCGTATAGTCGGGCGTCCCCCCTTCATATGTCGTTTGCTACCGTCGAAAGCAAGGCGGCCAGGTGTAGCTTAGGTGTGTGGTCCTTTTGCGTGTGTGGTATTGGGTAGGGGTGGGTGTCGGGGGTAATGGGGGTCTCTGGGTGTAGGGTGTTTGGGTGAGGGCGAGTGTCAGAACATGTGGGGGAGTCTGGGTTGCTGCTGGGGTAGGGTATGTCTGGAAGGACAGGGAGTGGTGTGGACAGCGTTGCGCCGGCAGCAGCAGCGAATGTTCTTGTGAGGGGAGGAGGGGCGGGGGCGGAGTGTGTGGTTGTGTTGGTGGGTTGTGGACGCCGTATTGCCACTACGGCGTCAGAGCGGGCCTTACTTAGGTAAGGGCATTTAGGGTTGACGGTGATATGGTCGCCGCTGCAGTTTGTACAGAAGGGTGAGGTGGCTGTGCAGGTGGTGTAGTGGTGGCCCACTACACTACACCTTGAACAGACCAGGTCTGCTTGGCAGTTTCGTGACTCGTGTCTGGTTTTGTAATAGCGGTGGCACTGTGTGGGTTTTATGTTTAGCTGTGGCTAGATGTTATGTGGATTTGTTAGTGTGCCGCAGACCTTGATGCCTTGGTTTAGCAGCAGTGTTTTGTTTTGTTCGTCGGACTGTGTAAGTACTGCTCATTAGTTATTTCTCAGTTACGTACAACTTCTCACAGAGACGGTGGTATCTCCCTCTGTGGTCTGGACGGTGCCGCCGGGTAGGGTATTAATTCTCCCCGCGTTGGTAACTGAGTCCCAATCCAGGTTTGCTCCTTCCTTTGAGTTCCGCAGCGGGCTCAGCCTCAGACCTCATTTCGCCAAAGTTTGCAATTATGCCCTTTCTAAGTAGAACGGCATTGTTGCAACGGAGCTCTATGTGTAGAGTCACATTCACGGAGCCAATTCACGGCGGGGCAGGGATGGGTAGGGTTTAGCACGTCATATCACTATGACGAGCCAGGGAAAGAAAAGAACTTTTATTCAGGGGGGTGAGGGGAGCGGGGAGGCTTTTCTGAATCTCATGTATTCCTCTCAAGATGATATCCTCCACGGTATGATTTGTCGAAATTGCACTGTTCTCAGCGAGAAGCGTCGAGGGAAATTACGCCGGGCCTTGCCTCCTGTATCTGAATGATAGCAGGGAAAAGCAGAGATGTCTTTGGAGCTCTGGTTTAGGTTGGGAAGGGCACCTGTATTAGCAGCCGTGCTGCGGCTGGTAAAGTAGCACCAAGTTGACCATTTTAGCAAATTGTAAGGGAAGGAGTTTATGGTCTCGATAAAATTACAATTTAGACAAAGTGAACAATTTGAGATTAATATGAGCAACTATGAGACTGAAGTAAATAAATTTAAAATTTAAAATCTATTTAAAAACTCTGTTACTTGAGTCTGTTGCAATAAATTAGTGAAGAAATCTTCCTTGTTATTTGAGACTGTTGTAGCAGCTTGGGATGTCGATGTGACGATGATGCAAGTTTCGTTGAAGAACCATGCTTCAAGGAACTCCCTGCCTTTCTTTATGTATATATATATATATATATATATATATATATATATATATATATATATATTTGAGATAAATGTAATTGCTTCATTTAATCTTCTCTCTCCCTTCTTTAAACTCTTGTGAATTTATCTAATGCCACTCCATTATGGCATAAGATCTCACTCATCGACCGGTACTACCATTAATTTTGATATCCCATATGCTCTAATATCCATCTTGTGCTTGCTCCTGCTCCTTTCATTGCCTCGTACTGACTCTCTATAATAAATAGGATTTCACCCGCTAAAAGGTATTTGATAAATAATACCTTTGTCATATTTACTTGGCTAAGTTCTATGCTTTACCAGCACCACAATTCTAGTCCCTGCAGAGCTCGCTATAATTATATTTGATATTCTAAGTAGTCTGTCTATTCTTTCCGTCACCTTGGAGTGTGGGGAAGAGAAGTACCTGACCTCTTCTAATCTCTTTCGGGCGGGATCGTTACCATCGGCCGCATATGTGAGCACACATTCCTATTACTCTCCGCTTTTTTCATTGTTTTATGAAATAATTTAATCAAAAGTCCCTTTAAATACCTCAGTTTTATAAAAGCTTTGTTAGTTTACTTGAATTCATCTTTAAAAGATATATATATATATATATATATATATATATATATATATATATATATATATATATATATAGAGAGAGAGAGAGAGAGAGAGAGAGAGAGAGAGGGCTCTCACTACAAACGCGAATGGTCCTTAAATGATACCCAATGAATATGCCTGTCTTTGTTTTCTTACTATGTCTCGATAGAAAATAAATAAAATCCTCCTTGTTTGTGAGTTTTTTTGCATAGAGAATTTAACCCTCTCGTCACCCCTATTGTCCAGTGTGTCGAGAAGAAGAATTTTACGGTCCTCCTTTACCTCTAAGGTAAATTGAATGTCGTCATCCACTTTGTTCAGTAGTCTCAATTTATTACACCGGAATCCGCGTGAATTGTTGCCAGATCATCCGCACCAAATTGAATCACTCTCCATAACTCTTAATAATTTCTTCGTCTTAAAAACCTCTATAAACAAATACTCCATAACGGCACTAAGGGGGGGATCCCATGGCTAGTTCCTTGTGCTGTCTATATTCCTTTCCTTCAAAAGTGAAAGCACCAAATCTTACACATGCAGATATTAAACTAATATAGTCTTTCATATTAAAATGTGAATCAGAGTCCTTGAGGTTAGCTACCGTTTTATTTAAATTTTAAATCTAAGGGAATATCTAGAGTCATAAATCTAAGACACAAATTAATTACGGAATTTTATATGACGTAAAATCACGAGTACACGTTCGTAAGACAAAGTTCATAATTTAGCTTGCAGGAGAAATCACTTAAAATTTGCGATCTCAATCAGTTGACTACGCTTCATCTACCGAAGTAGGTAGTTATATCCACTTGTATCCATTCGATGGTGTACTTTAAAACAATCTCTAACGGGCGAGGTCTAATTATTGTTACGTTAAGTATTATTTTACTATTGATTATTGCAATTTGATACCTTTTAACAGGCGTTTCAATAAGGGGAATTCAAGTCTGTTAGCTGAATTTCTACAAAGAGTTGTTACCAAGCACAAGAAAAAACTCCAGCCTACTTCCTTATAGGAGATAGAGAAACAGCGTCAAGTATTGAGACTTCCTTCCTCTCCCTTTCTCCCCCTCTCTCAATATTTTCATACATATCACCCATTCTCACCCTTCTCCATATATCTCTCTTTCTCTCTCTAGCACAGTCGTTAGGTGTAGAGCTCCCGAATTTAACTTAATTTTTAGGTGTTTTTATTTTTATTAAAGCTTGTTTTTTAATAATTAATTACCCTTCTGTTTTAATGTTTGATGTGAAAAAGTGCCGTGTGTATGCCTTAGATTCGTGTAGACTCACTACTCTGACAAGGAACTTAATCTCCTATTTCCTACCGTTTTGATTTCCACAGAAGATAAGTGAAATTCTGTTTACCTACTCTGTTTTCTATCATTTGCATTCCCCTATATTTCAGTTTCTTTCTTTTACTCTTTAAAATGCTCTAATAGAATACAAATATCCAAACTTGCTCAGAAGGCGATTTCCGTTAGTTGCGACACAAATGACCTGGTGTACATCGTTTCCGGAGCGAACCGCAAAGTATAATAAAGTGTTGTTTTTCGTTTTTTGACTTGTGGAGGAAAAATACAAAAACGAAATAGAAGAATTTGAAAGAATAATTAAAAAAATAGAATACCGAATAAATGTTCTAAAAATGAACAAAAGCTGCCACCAAAGATTAGAAGAAATTGAGGACAAAGAAATAATTTCTAACATCAAAAACTTTTAAAAATAAAATAGATCAAATTGGAAGAAAATTAAGCAGGTTAAAACGTCATTAAAATTAGTAAGAAAGGAGAAAGCAACCGAATCTCTTGCAATAAGCACTAAGAAAACTGAACTTGCAAAATCGGTTGGAATCACTCGAAGATGATGTGAAAAAAGACACTCATCAACGAGAAACACTTCTTTGGGTGATTCGATGGTTAGAAACCAACTATATTTCTTTGGGGCTAAGCTGAGAAAACAAAAGGAATAAAGGCACCGCATTCCAAGACAAGGCAATAGTTGCAACAACGAGCAAGAAAAAACAAGATGTTGCTCAGGTGCCACAACTAAATTCAATCAAATGGAATAATATAATAATCCCATAATCGTTTATGTTGAGATCAAATACTATATTTCGGAAAAGGGAAGAAACTAAATCAGAGCCAAAACTACCCGAATTTTATCAGTTTACCAACAATTTTAATAGAGTAAACAGACTACGGAATGGTAATAGGTATACTTTCTATAATTGACGCACCCAAAAAAATCCTAAGCATTTTTATAGAGAAAAGAGAAAGAAAATGTGCACTAGCAAAGGTCTAAATTTCGTAACCTATCTGCCACCTTGGCTAAAAATAATGAATTCTTCTTCCAAGATGGCCTCCATTTAACCTGCAGAGGCAAAAAAGAAATATGTGGAATTTCTTAAAAAAAATTTAAGTTTGTCACAGAAATTGTATTTAAAAAAAACAAAACGGCGGTATTAGTGAAAATAAAACAATGACAACCAATGTTAGGATATCGGATTCGTGAATCGTATCTCCATCAGGGACTACACCAAACCGATTAGAGCGGTTCTTCTCTATGCCGTTCCATTAAGGACAAATTGTTAGAATTTGAAGCTATGAGAGTTGTAGAAAAATTTGATATAATTTCAATAACAGAATTGTGAATGAATTATGACTCGAGAGACCTTAGAGGTAAATTTGAATTGAAAGAATATAAAATGTTTAATAAAGACAGGAAAGATAAAGTTATAGGAGGGGAGCTGTTATATGTCTGTGAATATCAGCAGAAATTATTATGGATACAAATTTGAAATTATTCAGAGTGAAGCTTACTTTAGCTAAAACATATTTATACATATATTTAGTATATAGAACACCCTTTAAACCTTTGGATCCCGATGTAAACTTTATAATTTGTTAACAAAAGAAATAGAAAAAAACTAATCGTAATGATAGGACACTTAAAAGGGGGCAAAAAAAATTTGATTGACAAAACAAGCAGTGGAGAAGGGTAAAGATTTGGGGAATTAATTAAAGATAATTTTTTTAACCCAGTGGACAAATAAAACCCCAAGACGTAATAGTGTTTAGAACCTTATAATATCAACTAATAGCAACATTATATCAAATATATGCATCGTTAAAAGTTTTGTGCTCAGTGATCACAATTTAATAAGGTTTGATATCACAACAAAAACCTGAGGAAGAAAAATCCAACTACACAGACTTAATATTAACAAAAGAAATTATGAAGCCATGAATGTTTGCCTAGAAGAACATGGTATCGTTGATGGAGGAGTAAATATTGCGTGGATTTCTTTTATAGAAACAAACAAAATATGTCCCTATGTAGAGTCAACCATCTTCTATGTTCAAGATCCCAAGTGGTTAAACAAAGAAATAAAAATGATGATAAAGGAAAGTAAAATGTAAGCCATCCGAACACATTATAGACTAATATGATAATTTAAGGCGACAAATAAAAAGAAGCATTAACAAAGCCAAGCGAGAAGAAGAGAAAAGAGTCTCAAAAATTGTAAAGTTAACTCTATTAATTAATGGGAAGCCAATAAAGAATAATATCGGCCCACTGAAAGATAACGATTGTAGTTTAAAGTTCATTAACTATGAAATTGCTTGCATATTTAAAAATTATTTAATGAAACTCTAAATAAAGGAAGAAAACTTTGATATACCTGAACCAAATATTGTATATAAAAGCAATGGCTATTTAGAATATGCAAGTTAGACCGCTGAGGATTTTACTAATTTAATCAGTAAAATACATGTGAACAAATCACTCTGAGGTTCTGAAAGGGGTTAAAGAGGCCGTTATACAGCATCTTGCAAAAGAATTAATTGATCCTTAGAGAGTGTAATTATTCAAAATGACCGGAATTATGCAAATATAACGCTGTTTTTGAAATCGCTCTGTACAGAACAAGTTATAAATTATCCACCGATTAGTTAGACTTCAGTGGTTGGAAAATTAAAATCAATTATTTCTGAAAAATTAGTATTTATTCCATTTAGAATCAAAAATGCTTAGAAGATTCTCAATATGGATTCAGAAGAAATTGGTCTTCTCTCACAAATTTGCTGGACTTCTTTCAATATGTGTATAAGCAATATGATAATAAAAGTCGATTGATATCATATAGCTCTATTTTTAAAACTCGTTTGATAAATTTCCTCAGAAATTGTTGATGACGAAAGTTAGAAGACTAGCAACCAAAGGAAAGATTGGTAACTGGATTCAACATTGGTTTACGGATAGATAACAGAAAGTAGTAATCAATGAGTCTGCTTCTGATTGGACAAAAGAATCAGTGGAGTAATTTAGGGATCTGTGTTGATCACTTTACATTTCATAATGTACATCAATGCTCTGGACCTATTTTTTTGGTCAAAACTTGGAAAAAGAGTAGTAAGTTAAAAAGATCTAGACGAACTTCAAAAAGAGTATGGAAAATACCTTGGAATTTAGATAGGAGTAAGCTAATACATATCGAAAGTAATAATTTACATGCTTCCTTTACATTTTTTTTAGTTCTGAAATAACGAAACTAAAGTTGAGAAAGATTTAGGGGTATATATATATATATATCGAATGATCTTAAATATAGCCGTCAGTGCATGGAAGGAGAAAAAAGGTCACCTAAGATCCTGGGCTAAATAAAGCGCCAATTAAAATGCAGAAATGAAACCATATTTACGAATTTATAAAATGCTTTAGTTTGCTCCCATTTGGCGTAATGTGTCCAGTTTTGATCCCCACATTTAAGAAAAGATATTAAAAAGCATGAGAAAGTGAGGGGCAGAGCAATCAAACTAACACCATGCTTAAGAAAAAGAAATAAGGAGAATGCGAGAGTAACTCATAGAAACTTTTAGAGTATTGAAAAAGATTGAAAATGTAGAAGCAAAACATGGTATAATTTAAATGATGGATTTTGTTAGTGTTGCGTTTTATTGTTGTTATAATTACGTAGGTTTCAAAGAGCTCTTGTATCAAAATTCCCCGTTGTATTTTATTTCAACTCAACCAGGTGTCTTTATTGCGAGGTCGGGGGAGAGGAGAGTGAGGAAAGCCTTCATATTTACGGTCCAATTTTCTCTAAACTAAGAAAACAATATTTATATTTAGATATTAATTGCGTTAAGGGCCTTACACAAGCATCTTCTAGATATGTATCGAAAGGTCTGTTAAGCTGCTTGTTTTCCTTGTAACACACACACACATACACACTCTCTCTCTCTCTCATATATATATATATATATATATATATATATATATATATATATAATGTTGTGCGCACAGATGTAATAAGCAAACATAGAATGATAGTCATGCACGAATACTTTTCAAACAGAGAAAAATGTGTACCTATAATTGCAATCGCAATTCCATTGCTGATTTCAGGCAGAAAGAGCGTACAGGGAACATCTTGGCTCGAGTTATTTTAATTGATATTAATTACAGATTGACCTTCTAATGTCATCCTTTAATGCTATGGAAAGTCATTTTACCCAATGGAATGCGAGAGATTCACGTGTCTATTCAACCGTGACTTGTCTTCCTCCTGATTTAAAAAAGGCCATAAAGTGATTATTTGTCATTGACACAGCTTTGCCTTTGTTGCCAAAACTTTTGTTATAAACGTTGCAATTTTGTTTGTTATTCAGAAAGGCAAAATGCACTTTTGTCTTGGGAGAAAACCAAGACAAAATATATTGCGGCTAATATATTGTTTTAAGCAGGAATCCAGTCGCAAGTTTCATAGTTTGAAACCATGCTTATTTGTGTATGAACCCAGGTGACTAGGATAAAGCACGGTAGCCACATTTAGTATGCGAGATATCCGGCGAGTATCTGCGTCGTTGGACCAAAGAGAGGAAAAGTTGTCTGAAGTTCGAGAACGATGGTACTGACTGCTACCTGGGCACTATTGATCTAACTGGGATCAACAGAAAGAACCGGAACAGCCTCAAGTATCCAGATATTTAATTAGAACGTTGTCCTGCACAAGTTTAAAGTGCGAAAGTACCAACCCCAAGATTGGAGACTGTTAATTCACAACAGTAACTAGTTTGCTAGTGTCGCTCACTCTAGATATTTTGCGATTAGGATGACATGTTTTTTCTTTCATGCAAAGCTATAGATGGGCGGTGAAGTCAAAGCTTAACTCTCTCTTTCTCTTAAGTTTAATAAGGAAATGGAATATGACTTTAGTTTAGAGACCAAAATCGATAATGAGGCTATTTAGTATTTTTGGAAAAGTAAAAACGGAAAGGCGACAATGCGAAGAGGAAAAACTAATAAGGGAGAAAAATGTTTCAGCTTAACTTAATTCAAACTTAGGAAGAAATAGTTTACAAATTTTGCGAATAATCTCAATTCTTGTCTATTTTTATTTACTCAAGAAAAACACCGTTTACAATGTTGTTCAAACTTAAGCTACATCAGGTTAATTAGTCATAGGTTACTACTCAAACTCGACTGGATTTTACGATCTATTCTATATGATTTAATGTTTCATAGTTTGAATTTCAATTTAAAACCCGGGGTGATCTTCGCGCCCTGAGCGAGGTCGCTACTGCTTGTCCTTTGTACTCTGGACTGGTTCGTGCACACCGACTTGCGGACTGTACGACCTTTTGGAGGAGGCTGGTCCCCTCCACTTTATTTGACTATTTGTTGTGGGTCGCGTGTTTATTTGCTTGTTATTTGTTTTTCTGATATAGCCTAGTCGTAGGAAGTAGTGAGTACGGCGACTTATGCCCAAGTAGGCAGTCGCCAGATGAGGTCCTTAAAAAAGAATTCATAACTATAAAGAAGCGACTTTGGACTATACATTAACTCAATCTATAATACTGGCCAAGACCAACTTTGTCTAACTTTTTTAGCTGTTTTAGGAAAATTTTGATGCGCTAAATCCAAAACTCACATTGGTTTTGCTCACTTAGGTAAGCTTTTTGATTTAGTTACAAGATTTTTTACGTTTTTTAAATATACATGTGTTTTATATTTATATGGTGCAAAAGATTTTCTTATTTCTTAAACTAAAAGAATTTTGAAGAGTTTTCATGCGGCAATTTTTGACTAACTGTTATTTTTCCTTTGCAGGTGAATAAAATGCATTCGGTTGGAAGATCTCTCAAAACAAAAACGATGTATTCTGCTTCATCTGCGACCAATATATTGTTGTTTTTAGCAGGAATCCAATCGCACATTTCATGAAGTTTGCTACCATGATTATTTGGGTATGAAACCTCGTGACTAGGATAAAGCATGAGAGAAACACATGGTATACGAAGTATGCACCGAGTATCGGCATCGATGGACCAAAGGCAATAAAAGTTGTCTGAAGTTCGGAAATCCCATGGTTTAGAAGGAGGTCACGAACGATGGTACTGACTGATCTTCAATCAGAACGCTGTCCTGTAGATAATTGTGGCGAAATTCCACTGCCTCTATTTGAAGAACTTTATGACATTTTGTGAAGAAGATTCATCTAGGTTGGAAGATAATGAAGAAGTGATTCTTCAAGATTATGCTGAACATCTTCGTCCTCCAATGAAGTTAAAGGATATATTTCGCGACCTCAGCTTGTTAAAGTCCTCTGCTGAACTTTTGACATCAAGATTGCTGAAAAAAAGCTCCTCTCTGACAGTGCTCGCATCACATTCTACCGCAACGGAATTCAAGAGTAATTCCATTTTTTTTCTGAATAAAAGGATTTGGTGTACTGTACAAATATTGTGCAGACTCTGCACAAGCTTGAAATGCCAAAGTACCAACCCGAAGATTGGAGACTGTTAATTGACAACAGCAACCAGTTTGCTACTGTACCTCTCGTTCACTCGATTACACTAAAGTAGAAGTAGGAAGCGGTGAAGTACGTACAGGAGAAAATCTTTTTAGGGTCAACATGAATGGTTGATTTGTGTCGAACTGAAGAAGTTGAACGTTTGGTCGGGACAACTGTCCGAGTTCACCAAGTAGCCGTGCTTCCTGTACATATGGTACTGGCCCATATGGGAAGAAGTGGTGCCTTGCAGACCAAGAAATGTCCTAAAGAATCTGGTAGACAGAGAGTGGATACGCTTCCCACCGTTAAACATCAAGCTCGGCTTGTTCAAACAGTTCACCAAAGCTCTGGAAAATGATGGTGGCTGCTTCACTTACTTCTTCAACGATTTCCTAAGATTGATTCCGGAGAAGTTAAAAACTGGCATCTTTCACGATCCTCAACTCCCTCAGTTCATCAGAGATCCAAAGAAGAACTAGAAGCGGGGAAGGCTTTTGTTCTGGTAGTAATCCCAAAATGGATGGTGTGCATTGTGGTCACCGCAAATGAAGAGGTTGAAAGTTGTGTGAATGGTTCGACACTTGGTATGTAGGTTTTTGGTAATGTTATGTAGGTGGAGGATATGTATATATTTAGATGGTTGTATTCTGAGACTTTGATTTTAAATTTGATGGGTTGCGGTTTTGTATGGGCCTATGAGCTCGTGTCTTCTAATTGTGGTTTCTACTCAAAAGGTGCTATAGTGGTAGACAAGAAGGGAGGTTTTGTTGTAGTCTAAGTTTGTTTCTTGGATGGGTGTTATATGTCCTGCATGTTGTGTTTATGTATTAGGTTTTATAGCTCGGTATTTTTAGGGTAAAGAGAGTTTAGGTTTAGTTTTAAGATATTCAGGGTGAAGTTAGTCTGTTGTATTGTTTGCGGTGGGTGGTTGTTCGTACATATGTTGTGTGTCCAATTTGTGGTGCAATGTTCTGTACTAATGATTTCAGAACAGCGCCAATGTATCCAGTTTTTACATTGGCTTCACCTAATGGAGCTCTAGCTTCTTTGTGTTGTGTGTTGGTATGTGTGACATGTGTAGGTAGAGGACCGTGATTAGGCTCTGTCTCCATCGCTTTTAAGAAGGGCCAGAATGAGTGGGTTATCCTCACTTCCTGGAAGAAAACGGATTAGGAAGTTGACGTAGTAATGGGTTGATAAGAGACCCAATCCAAAGATTGGGGGACAGCCCGATCGCCACGACTCGACCCTAGTGGATCGAGGCAGAGAATGGTAATGCTGTTTGCGTCTGTAGTGGTGCATCGGCGAAGGCCTCTAAAAAAGATGCTCCTGATCAGGGTTTTGGGCACGATTATGCCATATTACTCGTCCCATTGAACGAATTTTATCTTACCTCCTTCTGGGAACTCATTGTTTGGCTATTTTTGTGCATAAAAGTGCCAAGTTTTGGAATTTTCTTTACTACTTTTGTTATTTCTTAGGGCTATGATTCGTACCAATTTCAACTGTAGAACTTTTATTCATTTGGTTATATCTCTCACCCATGTTGTTATTCGAGTATTTCTGTCACAGTTGCTCAGAGCTATTTCCAACATTTATCGCTCCATTTTTCCCTAACTTATCTTCAGTGAGTGAATACATTTTACGTTCAGTGTTCAAGTTTCACTTACATGGGTTCAGTGATAAGATTAATTAATTAAATACGTTGCGTTTTATGAATAAAGGTATGTCGGTTCTGAAGATTTCGAACCATAATTTGGTTTCCTTTGCTATGTTATCATTAGGAGCCGCTAGCTGTAAGTATCCGTGTACGTGCTCTAATATTTTATCGTATATTATAATTACTTTGTCTTCTTACAGAATTATTTAAATATAGTTTTCTTATTGAAAGGTTAATTTACACTTCAACTATAATAATGGTTTATGATAATTTCCAAATTACTCACTGTAATTTTCCGAAGATTGAGCAAATGATACTATTTCGTTAGCAAAGGGGAACTAAGATTCCCTTTTGTTCCCACTGTAAAGTCCGGAAAATCTGCGCGAATATTATTTCAAATTGTTGGTGGAGGGAGCAGGAAGGGATCCACAGTCTTACTTATTTTAATATTTGAATTATAAAACTGATAACGTGCAACAAAAATAACGAAATTCATGACTATGTAAAAGAGCCTATCAATGTAATTTTTATAAATCACTTTTTTCTAGGTCTCTTAGAACTAATTAATGAGTCTTTCAGATTCATTTGTTCTCTGCAATAAGTGCGGGAAAGCATGCCCATGAAAATAAGCAATATAGTTATCTATGAAACCTTCCTATTCAAGTGGCTAATTACAATCGAGTATTTTTGTTGGTCTATTAGTTATGATTTTTTTCCTTAAATTATATGTGGCTGATAATAGGCTGATTGCTTTGTAGTTTTTTAAGTTCTCCTTATCCCCTTTTTATCAAAAAGAAATACAACAAAACGGTTTAACCATGCCATTAGAATGGTACTTTCCTTTAAACATTTTGTAAACATAATAGGTAATGAGCCAGAAAACGGTTCAATGCAAATTTATATTACTTCATATAAATTTGAGTACACTCATAGTCTGCCCACGTCGCTGCATATTATAGAAAACATTCTGGGGAGTAGCCAGAGTGATTTGTTCGATGCGTTGGATAAATGCTGTATTTAATTCTTCCAAATTCAGCAGAATTTTCTCGGTCCCTTCAGTGTACCTGCTCATGCTAATTGAGCTGGTCTATAAATGGTTAAAAAATGTAAGGGCGGTAACATTCTGCGTTTATGGTGTCGGCGAAGAATAATGAGCTAATGATACGCGTACGATTTAAAGCACACCATATTTCAAACGTCTGGTTGTGTAAAGAAATTTCTTTGAGTTAATGATGGTTTCAGTGCTCCATAGACGAGTGTTCTGCTCGTTCATGTATCCAGAAAGAAGAAACCAAGGATCATCTGTGAAGAAGGCTACATCAAGGATGTCCTCACATTTCTCATAAAGAAAGATATGAAACCGAAGGCAGTAATCAATGTGGGACTGCCAATCACGCTTTTTAAACTCGTGCCCATTAGATACCTTAATTGAAAAGAACTCCAACTTCCGCAGAATGTCGTGCGCTGTAGTTTTGCCAAATGGACCTGCTGGGATAACCGTCTTACAGACTTCCTTGAACTCTTCGGAATCATTTCCTTTCTTTATCTTCTGAGGTTGTCCGCGATAAATGTCTCCTGGAGTTCCTCAACCCTCTTCATGAGCACTACCCATACGACTGGGCTATTATCCATTTCTCTACAAAGAGTAAGTTCAAGAAGTCTTTTGTACCGGTTGGCATTTGAAACTTTAACAGAAAATGAGAAATTGTGTGATATTCTTGCGGCTCTTCATCGATATAATTTTTTGGATAATGACCTATAATGCACATGTAAATGCAGTTAATTAATGGTAATAGTAAGAATTCATTAATCTCCATGGTACTAAAATCTGATTAATTTGGTGAACCTTCCTTTTTATCACTAATCTTTCTATAGTAGATAATTGTTTGTAGAATCATTTGTATGAAATGCCAAATACTCTTGTAGTATTTATATGTTTTAGGTGCATTTTTCAGGTACTTTATGCTATGGAATTTAGTCTTGAGTTTCTTCCCCTATCCTAATTTTATTAAAAAACTATAGGTTAAATATTTTAAAAAATATCACGGTTATATGACAATCGATTGAAAAAAAAGTGAAAATCATACCTATGCGTGTAATCAAATTTAAATCTCTATCTTTGCGTGTATGTGTGTTTTTCGTCAATTAAGCGATAATATTGAGTTAATAGCAATTATCCCACGATTTAACCTAATGGAATCTCTTCTAATGGTCTTTCCTCGCTGAGAGCGTTTCTGTATTTTCGGCTAAGTGACACAGACATTCGCATTGCTATCCTAACAAGCAGATTAAACCATAGAACAGAGAGAAAAATTCTGTTAACCCTGCTAATGACTGTCTATACGGAAAGAGACAATTAACGAGTGGCTAATCACCTTTTTGCATGACCCACTCTTGTCATATTGCATGACATTCTGTTAACTACTTTCAGCTTTCATGTTTTTGTTCGCATTCATTCTGCCATTACCGCTGGCCTTTAATTCATTTTCGCTTTTTTTCTGCCTTCTTTCTCCCCTTTTCCTACCTAAATGTTCATTCATTGCCAAAGTTTAAGATAAATTCATTTTTTATTTATGTTCTTATTTGGGCTTCATTCGGCTAATCTCAAAAGTCATTTGGAGTGTGAGCTCGAAACATGATAAACCTTGGATTTACAAATATGGATGTAATGCGATGATCCTCAAAAGAATTTCTCCCAGTGTTTTCTTAAGATTTCTCGATTTAATTATTACCTACTTTTCACATTAAACACAGATACTCTTTATCAATTGAGAATCAGTTACGAATATATTGCGGGTGAATACCCCTGCATATTTATCTGCTTAAAGTATGCCTGTAAATCGAAATATCACATCTAACCATTTATGAAATGCACATTTTGTTGTACCAAATATGGAAAATGGACGTGGGCATACAAAGAATACTTTAATTTTATATTTTTTATACTTATGTACGCTGTATAAGTAAAAGACAAATTTATACTTTACCATGAACTACCATACAAAGAAAAAGAGAAATTCGAATTCATTTCGATGCTTAATCACATCATTCGTCCAAACAGGAGCCGAAAGATTGGAACACAACCCTAAATGAAAAGTAGAAAAAATTATTGAATAAATTGAGAATTATGAGAAGTGAAGGTGATAATTGGAAAAAAATAAATAATCTAGCAATATCAATAGAGAGAAAGTTCACATAGCGTGTCGGACGATGGAAATAAAAATGAAAGGAACGACTGAATAGAAAAAGACCCCCCAAATATTACCAAAATAACAAGAATTATACTGGGACTGTGTTGGATATTTTAAAAAGGTGGAGAAAGAGTTTGTGAAGAAGTGGTGAGTATATGTGGGACTGAATAAGAAGAAAAAAGACCTAGAAATCAGTCAGTCTATAGTGCTCTGAAATGGGACCTGTTTTTTAGAAGAAGAAAGGAAGAAATTCAAGGTAGGGCCCTTTCATTACACACCAACGACTAAATAAATTTTGTTGCTCATCTATTACAGAATTAAGAACCAGCAAGAATCCACTTGAGGCCAGTTCAATAAACATGGGAAACAATCGAAGCCAGAGGAGAAGGATAGATAGAAAAAGAGAGGATAAAATATGGATTTGTTTCATCCTTAAGTTTGTAAAGTCGCATTTTCAGGTAATATTTTACAGTTCTTTTGTTATACACTTTTACTCTTGTGGTTTCAAAGATATTTATTGAATGAAGTTGAAAATTTCATTTTTTTTATAAGAAAAGAAATTTGTCTTATCGCAGTGTTATATGTTCTGCTTACTAGTTTGAAAACGTAATTTCCAGTTGCTGCTCGGTAATCTAGATTAAATATTGATCAGGATTTAAATTAATAAACCTGACCTTCAACAAAAAGTTAATTAAGATAGTTTAGCTTTTCTTTTTACGAAATAAGAGTGGAATTAATATCCAATATTACAATGTTCTTTTCCATGAATGTAGACCAGAATTGCAGTGTTTACTCCAAATAACGTCTTACAAGCGTTTTCTATAAGAGAAGAAAAATACCTTTCGAATTCAACGCGAAATATCTATGTATCTATGAAACCTACATGACTTTTGTGATGCTACAGTAAAATTAATGACACCTAAATTATTTACCATGTTGCATGTAAAAAAATATGTCTCTTTATAGGTATTCACAGTCACTATGATATTTTGCTCCTGTAACTTGTTTAGTTCACCTCAAATTTTGAAATTTTATACAATAAAAAATATCAAAGGTCTGAAAACAGAACCCGATGGAACACCACTAGTGCCCGATGGTCATGATGAACTATTTCCATTGCCAACTCTCTGTCTACTGTTTTCTAGTAAGTCTTCAAACCATTTGAGGGCGCTGCCCATTATTCCGTGATTCTTTAGCTTTATTGAGTATTTTATATGTAACCGTGTCAAATGAGTTTTGGAAATAGAGATAAGTTACTCTAAAGCCTTATTTTGGTCAAACATTGTGCTTATTTCTTAAAAAAATCAAGCAAATTAGTTAAGAATATTTACATTTCCTTAACTTCAAAATGTTTGTTTAACATTTTGCGGACCCAGAACATTACCTTACTCAGATTAACAATAAATGCCCAATACTAGAAAGTATATGAACAAACCTTCCGATCACTAGTGTTTTGAGACTTTATAGAAGAAAAGTGGTGCACAAAAAAAGAATATGGTCATTCAGTAAAGAAATAATGTAAGAATCTAGAGAGAAATAGAGAAAAAGGGCTAAAACAAGAAATAAAAAGAATGAAATGTTTTTATGGGCAACATTAATTGCAAGTAATACATGCCTTGACATACATATTGGATTTTCGAGTGTGTATTTAAACTTCAAATAAAAAGTTTCTACAAAGAAAAGAGAAATGTGAAAACAAACCTTAAAGAAATCGGGTTAGCATTACTTTCACAATAATCAATCAATATACATAATTCACTGTGTATAATAATTGAACACCAAAAAATCACTTTCCTTGAATCCTCAATTTTCGTTCCAAGCATTCAATGACCTCTATAGTTAAGAGTTGACGCAAGCAAAGGTTTTCGGGCCTGGCAACTTACAATTGTTGTCATCCTACACATGTTTTATCGTAGCACTTGAAAGTTGTACCCACACCACCAAATTAAATTATGTATCAAGAACTCCAAATGATTATTGAAGTTGGAACCTACGAAGATTCCTCGAAAAGAGAGCTAATAAGTCGAATTGTTTCTAGCAGACAGGTGCCACTTCGATACCCATCTCTCTGCAGGAATAAGGAACCTAGAGTAAATCTAACTTAAAGATTAGTATTTTAGCCTTTAACTAAGAATAACCCTCGAAATTTCCTTTGGATACATCCAAGAATGTTACTCAACAAGGGTTTCATCCATATATATATATGCAGGTGTTCTATTCAAGTCCACACTGTGGCAGCGTTATTAATTTTAACTTTTATTTTCTTAATAATTCTTACAACTTTTTTAACGGGGTCTTCGAGGCGAGAAAAAACATCCGCGAATGACATTCTATATTCCTAGACGTGTTTTGACCATGTTAGGTCATCTTCATGGAATGAACAGAAATATAATTATTCATTATTCAAAAATTTCTACATTATATATAGTATTTCTACGCAAACATAAGTATTACAAAAATTGGCTAATCATGGCGCGGGAAATTTTTAAGGGGAAACTAAGCGCTACAAGAAACATACAAAATTGGAAAGCTCAGATTGTCTGACTATTGCAATGTCTCAGAGCGAAGAGCATATGTGAAGATCAATGGTTATTCATGACCAGAATTCGAATTGGAAGCTGGTGTCCCGCAGGGCGGCTGTCTCAACCTCACTTTGTATTCAATATACACAGCAGACCTGTCACCACCAATCATGCCTGGTTGCCTAAACATATACTTCGCGGACGACATAAGCCAACTCGTCGTTACTCTGTACAGGAACGTAAGCCTTCAGGCAAGGAAATCAGCTTTAGAAATCAGCAACATCAACGACTACGAAAGATATTGGAAGATAAGGACGAACAGGAGGAAATTTACAATAATCCCAATCTCTAGGAACAAAAAAGCTGAAATTGTAGTTGAAGATCAGATCTACTGATATCATAATGAGGGCAAAGTGCTAGGACTCAAAATAACAAAAAGAGGCTACAAACAACATATAAGAGGAGAGGAAGAACAAGGTGATTCCGATGCTTAACCTACTGTACAATCTAAGAGGGTAAGGCATGAAAAATAAAAGAAAAAACTATCTTGCACTAGGAAGAGAGGTACTACTATATCCGCCAACCCCTATCAACGGTGAAACAAGGACCAAAATATTGGAACTCCAGAGAATACAAAATAAAGCTTTCTACCTAATCACCAACACATGTAGGAGAGAGAGGAGAAGACTACAGTATCTACACAAAGAAGCAGGAATAGAAACGCTCAATATCAACATCAGGAACAGAGCAGAGAAAATATGGAGGAAGATAGATGATCTAACTCCGATATTTGCAGAACACACGAACACCAGAGCTGAAGTCCCCTCTAACACTCGATTTCCCAGCGGCAGACATCAGCTGAGACTCGAGGAGGTTCCTATGTTTACTTGGTAGAAATTCAAAAAGAGAGAAGGAACAAGCATAACGACTATATACAAACCCAACCAACGAAATAACCAACCAAAACACCAGATTGACACCCTAATAAGACAACCGAATTTAAACAACCTAAATAGGAAGAAACAACCGACTAAGAAGACAACAAAGATCAAAAGTGTAGACAGAAATAATGCAAACAAAATGAACTAAAAGTGTAATAAGTGAACTATTTTCAAAAGTTGAACAAAAATGATAGTGAAGTGAAAGTTAAGAGTAAAACAGAAATAAAACGAACATAGTAAACTAATAGTGTAATAAATGAACTATAGTATTAAAAAGTTTAACAAAAATGATAGTGAAGTGGAAATTAATAGTAAAAAAAGTGAACAAAGTGAAAATAAAGTGAAAAAGTGATAACAACAAGAGAAAGTGAAACAAAGTAAGGAAAGTAAAAACAAGGAACATAACAATACATACACAAAGCTCAGGGCTAAGGTAACTCCTCCCGCTACTGTATGAGGAACATAGGTGCTAAAGTGTGAGAAAGGAAGTAAGAATGATGAATGATGAGTAAATGCATGGCAGTGGTTCGGAATCCACGTTAATCAGCAGGTCCTCCTTCTCCCTCGGGCAAGGATATTCCACCCTTCCTACATTTGACTACCGAGGTAGCTCAATCTACCTTCTCACCAATCTGTCCTCTTTTAACTCAAAACTTTCCGTCTACCACTATAAACCCTCTTCTAAAGCTTGTTCCGGACTTCCCATTAAACACTTCACTATGGGTTCACTTGAACTGAGAGAGATAAATGTGGAGAGTTTCTCCAGGAACAAGTCGGCCGTGGGCCTCCTCCTCTTCTGTGCTCCCTCGATCGTGGGAGGGGTACAGAGGGGAGGAGTAATCGCGAGCCGTACCTTTTCTCCCGCTCTAAAAAAAAAATCCATTTCTGTTCATTCCCTGAAGATGACCTAGCATGGTCGAAAGAAGTCTAGGAATAAGGAATGTCATTCGCGGATGTTTTTTCTCGCCTCGAAGACCCCGTTAAAAAAGTGTAAGAAATATTAAGAAAATACAAGTTAAAATTAATAATGCTTCCACTATATATATATATATATATATATATATATATATATATATATATATAAATATATATATATATATATATATATATATATATATATATATATATATATATATATATATATATATATATATATATATATATTAAGACAGAGAGAGAGAGAGAGAGAGAGAGAGAGAGAGAGAGAGATTGAGAGGGAGAGAGAGACGTTTGGTTTAGCTATTCAACAATTTTTATGGGTATCGCCAGATTTGTGAAATATGATACTTTATAATTTTTCAAGAGCCACATATTTTAATTTTGCTTTTCCCAAGAAGCGTATTCTATAGTGTTCATCGTTAATTATACTAATTACTTACACTTTCAAATTCTTGCTAAACTCCGACTTTGTTTCCATAGGTAATTTTTTGATGTGTTCCCAACGACCTGAAGAAGGTATTGCAGTTGCTCCTCGTTTCTGTGGGGTCGATATTATAGATTTTATTTAATGCAAATGCTCTTTCTGCCCTGTAATTGACAAGAGTCATTTCTTGTGCATCCTCATTAAAGTTTTTGCAGTAATTCCTATCATTCCATACAAATAGATCTACTTAAAGAAATGAAGATCAAAGAGAAAATTTCGAGAAGAACGAACGACTTGATCCTGAAACAAAGACTGTTAATGTTTTATCGAATATATTTGCTCGGTCAATCATATTGCAGTGTTTCTCCGAAGACTCTGAACTAGGCCCCTGTAATGCTCCTATCATTTTGCGCTTTAACTCTAGTTATTCTATCGTCTATAAAACAAAGCAGCCCAAGTTTTCCTTAATTTCAATGGATAGTGGCATAGCTGTGAAAGCTACCGATGAATGTCCTTTATCTTCACAATGTTCAAGTTTTTGAAAATACTCCAAATCAATTCATTAATCCCATAAATAATTCGTGACACAGTCATGCACGATGTAATGCACCATCTGTTAGAAAGGAAAGCTCTGTTCTGGAGCACCCACCTAGTAAACAATTGTTAACTCTAATATTTCACGATCATCTCCCCGAGGGTGAGATTTCTTTTATTGATTTTCGCATGCAGTCAGTACTTCTTCATTCCAAGGCATGATTGTGTTGTCAGTTTCATATGTTGCCCTATTTATTTGGTTCCATGATTTTTGGAAACGTTAAAATATTGAAATATGGGGTCACTTTTGAAAATCCATAGAAATTGGTTAAAACATTTGATAAAAAAATCTCGCTGATATGGTGACGACAAGCAAAAGCCAAGAGTTTCGTTTCAGGGCAGTCATTTCAAAACACATGCTCTGCAAATTACAATCTTGCAAACATTTTATTGTAACTTACTGTACTTGCTCACTTCTTCCAAAATATAATTTCCGAACCAGCAGTAGCTTAGGTTAACCCCATGTAGATACTAAAATAGGTAATATGGCTATGTTTTCCGAATCCCTCAATTCTGGCAATAGCTTGCAATCCAAATAAACTCCAAGATGTTTTTCAGCAGGGAAATTTTGTTTGATATCATCTGCATTTTTTACGTATTGCACACTTTCGTCGTTGCATAATACTACAGCTTATATTTTAAGGGGTGAATCATTTGTCAATAACACCCTCATTACAATATGATCAGTGTTTTTTATATTATAAAAAGCAATTAACAGGGCAGGCAATAGTATATTTTCACGTTTGTTTGATCTTTTACTGTTTGGAGATTCCCATTAGACCAGGCTGAGAAAGTCCCTCATTAATAGTGCTTGCTTTGTTTGTTTTTCATCATCACTAACTCTATAATTTAAGAAGGGGATTTTTTGGAGTATTTGAATAATAACTTCATCTTAGTTTGGTTATGACTTATGTTTTTTATCAAAGTTACTTCTAATAATTCTTTTATAATATCAAAAAACAAAATGGTGAAGTTCAGAAATAAATATAAGTATCGAAATTTTATGAATTTTTTAAAACCTAAAGAATTACGAATGGCAAAATTATTATAATTTGCAAAGTTCAGAAAATTTAAAAAAATTTAACCATGGCTGCTTTTTTTAGATTTTAAATTTTAATCTTAGTAGCGAAGCGCAAGCTCCCCCCCGTAGGGAGGAGTGCGAAGCCATTGCATGGTTCTGCTATAAAATAAATATCACAGAATGCAGCTTGAATTTACAGAGAGCATTTCTATATCAATCTTGACCAATTCCATATATTATAATTACCCCTTCTTGACTGTGTTATCTTCGTCCATCCCAATATTTTCTTATATTATTTAACAGTTAGTTGTGACCATCCGTTTGTTTACATGACTTTACCTTAGGTCGTTCTTGGATCTACCCGGGATAAGGGATGATAAGAGACTCAATTTGGGGTAGGGGAGAATAATTGGCCATTGAGGTCCTTTTTAAACGATTAAAGAGCAGAGCACGAGCTGAGTTCGAAGAAAGCACTTCAATAATCCTATGAAATACGTATCAAATATTTCGATCAAGCATTTTTTGCATACACAAAATATTCAAGTTTGTACATTTTGCATTTAGTGTTTTCCAAATGGTAAATGGAAACGTCTTCTTAAGATTTAGCCACCATCAGGTGAGCAAAGGTTAGTTTTTATTCAAAACGTCGAACGTCCCTTCAAATCGATCTATTTGTCAATTTTAATGTGCTCTTAAATTCAGAAGCTCTTTTTTATAATCTAATTTCAAACTATTCAAATCAAGGGTTTTTACGATATGAAGAAAACCTCTCTCTTGAACGTAGGAACTTGCACTCTGACGCAAGTTTCTTTTATTTAACTTTTAAAACCCTTTTTTTCAAATATTCGAGCTTGTTCAAAGGAGTGTTTATGCCTTCTGAAGCAGATCTCAATCAAACTTCAAACTACTTTATTTTCAAATATTATAGGTTATCAACGATGGCTTTTCCCTTCCTTAGTTTGGTTTACATATTCTACTACTCTATTTTAAACGTTCAAAGACTCAACTTCCTTATTTCTATAAATATACTTTTTAAAAAACTGGTTTCTAATTCTTTTGTCTTTCCTCTCAAAAGTCTAAATGGCCGAAGGAAACAGGTTCAATGGTTTATTAAGATATGTAAAAATTACAAGGAGTTTATACAAAAAAATCACATAAAACTAGTCTTACGTGGTGTAAATAATAAATTTGAGGAAATGAGTGAAATACACAAATTTAAGGAAGAAAATAAAGTTCCCAGGCGACTAAAGTTTCGAGTTTTTATACAAATTTGTACATTTTGGATTATAACACATAAATAAATGGATAGTTCTTTGCTTAATTATATTTTCTGTAATATATATTCAATTCTAGTAGATTCACTATGACTTATTAGCATCACTTGTTCTATATATTGAGTTATTTTCGAATACTTTTGAATTTATCCCCTTTAATTCTTTACCACATATGAATTCATTAACTTATAAGTTTGCTTGTTATGATCAGTTTTTTTTTCATTTTATTAACTTAGATTTGATTATTAGAATAATGTTACTCAGGTTTACTCTCACTGTTTTTATTTGTTTAACTACATTTTAAATATACTTACTTTGTGTTTAATTACTTTTAACTTTGCAGTTTTTATTAACTTTCACTTGATTGTTGTATGACATTACTGATTCTCACTTCGATATGTTATCACTGTTTCAATAGTTCACCCATTTTAAATTTCAATCACTTTTAGATTTGATCACTTTTAAATTTGATGCTATTTTATCAATTTCCACTTTATTTTTTATGTTAAATTTCTGTTTCGCATTTAAGTTTGTTATCAACCATTTTCAACCATCTTATTCAACCATTTTAAAAATTTAATCACCTTAACTTTTACTCACTTTTTACTTTGTTCGCTATTCCCTTTCACTAGATCCTTTCCGTTGTTTTCGACGTTAATATTCCACTCATTTGATTATTATATTTTTCACTCACTTTTAACGCAATAAGTTGTGTTATTTCTCATTGCACATAAATTTTCATTGATCGATGTTCGATGTCTTTTCTCCACTTTCTCTAATTTTGAACGTTTGTAGGTTGATGAGTTCATACTCGAATCCGGGACGAAAATCGCTCATTCCAGTAGTATTCCTTGCACTTCCTCTTGGGTCTATGGCCATTGGTACGTCCATTTGTACTTTCCTTTGTTTAGCTCTTTATTGATGTACCAATAATGAAAGAGATTTTAATAGTGATAAAAAATTAGAACTTAGAGGAAAATAAATAGGGGAGCTAGAGTTTATGCCCTGGTGATGAGGGCATCACTTTATTTTGGGGGGTCGTTATTACTTATTCTTGTTGTGTTGTTATAATTTTCGTCATAGTTATTTTGGTATTATTCTTTAACTTTTCTGTTATCTTTTTGTGTTTCTATGCTTTGGTGTACTTATTTATTATTATTAGTTTGTTTCCGAGCTTTTGAGCCTTTATGAGCAATATGGTTCGGCAGTTTACTTTGTCGTTGCGTTGTTTCTGTTGTGATTGTTTGTGTTTCTTTTATTCATCATCACTAACTCTATAATTTAAGAAGGGGAGTTTTTGGAGTATTTGAATAATAATTTTTTTTTATAATATCAAAAAACAAAATGGTGAAGTTCAGAAATAAATATATGTATCTAAAATTTGTGATTTTTTTAAAACTCAAATAATTACAAATGGTGAAGTTCATAAAATTTATTTTTATATATCTTCTTCTATAATTATATTTTAGCAACGGGATATTTTGAAAGGGGGGGGGGAAATTTAGTTTAAAGTTTTAAATTTTAATCTTAGTAGTGAAGAGGAAGCTCCCCCGTAGGCGGAGTGGCGAAGCCATTGCCTGGTTTTCTTATTACTTCCTTCCGATATGTAGTGTGTGTTGATTGTTCTCTGTATTGGTTATGTATCTGCTGGTATTATGTTTTACTCAGAATAGATCTTACTGCTAGGGAATCTTTTGTGTCTCGGGAAAATTTATCCCGCACTCTGGCAGGGATGTTGTCATTTCCTGCAGTTGTGGAATGATGCTATCGGTCAACATTGCCCAGCCCATTTTAACCAGTCCATCGTTATCCTCAAGGGTTATGCGAAAATCCTTTTCACGTGCGTTTTGAACATTCTTTCGAGAGATTCTAGATACTCTACGTGTTCGTCACCATCTTTGATTGGTATTCTGGCTTTTGAAGGCAACCCTTAAGTTTTCAGGTATTCCTGAAAATCTTTATGGGGTCGCTCTCTTTGTATAGCCAACCGATAATATAATTGAGGAATATGTTTTCTAGAATGAGGTGAGATTTTGATGATCTCCTAATCTATTTCATCGAGATTTGCATCGCCCAGATCACCTGACTAGTGGTCGCTGAGTGTCTCTTTGTCAAGCTCCAAGTTAGCTTTTGCATAAATTTTCTTAAGTGGGACGAGCTTGAGAATTGACGCAAATGAGATGGTTGCTAGGATAGGGATATTTGTGGGCCCCCGCTGAAAGAGCCGTGAAGGTTGCAGCTCGTCCCTCGATCGGAAAGTTTTTGACATTGCTATCGGCTATGGGTTATTCCTTAAACCAGCTTCATCCAATGCTTCTAATTATGCCCTAGCAAATGCACGGCATAGTTGGGATCAAATATAAATGGCAATCTTCTACCACATCTGGCAGCAGTTCAAGCGTAGACAGTGGTCCTCGGAGTAGGTTTCCTTAATTTTCTTTTGCTAGTTTGCATATATGGGAGGCAAAGATTTTGCTGTCAATATCTTCCCCGTCCACTTCCACGAGGTACCGTTTACTATAGATATCCTTCTTCAGTGATACGGATACAATTTTAAGGGGTGACTTCGGTTGATCCAGTGTTTCATGCTGTTTTGGTAGGTATTGTTGATTATTCTGCTGTTGATACCATTTGGTACTATTCTTTTCACGTTTGTCGCTTCATTCTAGCTGGCGTAGGGCAATTCTGATATACTTCTTGTTTAGTTTGGCGTTTTTGTTCATGTCTTTCTCTTCCTCTCTTGTATACTCTTCTTCAGGTCTGTCCTCAATATGTTTCTAATAGGGGGTTTGGGTGAAATCATACTTTCTTATTTATTCAATTTTTCAGCTATGTGTTATTTGGTACCTCGCCGAATGTTCTTGGGTTGGCCAGATTTTCCATATGGGTGAATATAATTATGGTTATCAGTTTTTTTTTCTTTCGCTATCATTAGTTTGAGGGTGCAGGTAAATTGTATCGGCATGGTATTATGAGCTGGCAATCAACATAAGTTCTTTATTTGGCCTCTTTCCTTGTTTTTTTTGTTCTTAAGGGGAGTGCTTCTTTGCGTATGGGGCACCTTATGGCTTGCGGCTGCTAGTCCCTTCCGCAGCTGACGGTCTTAGGTTCTCGTTTTTGGAATCCTACCAGCGATGATCAAAATACGCGTAGTTAGAGCATACTACTTATGTTGCCTAGTATTCTCTCGTAGGGTGATATCTGATGGCATAGCACATGTAGCAATATTTGAGGGGAATGAACTCCGACCCTTATATTTGCTCCGATGTTATTCGCAGATAAAGACCTAGAATTCCTTTACGTTTTGCCTTCTGGGTCATTTCAATATCTACGAATAAAACTTTGAAAATATTTTCCCTCTTCCCAAATTTTGCACTTTGATGATGTTTTACTTTTTTTTTCCTAGCTTACTCCTGGTCTCCTCATATGAATTATTCGTAAAGAAGTGGTCCAGCCGTATGAATATGATGGTTCATTAAAACAGAATTTTGTATAGAATGGAGGCTTCTAGTCCGACATTTTGGAGGGCTTTTTTAGCTTCTTTTGAATCCAACTTCTCTATCTCTTTTATCGTGTTGCAGATTATAGAAAATCCTGACGGGGCATCGAGTAAACGGATAAGAACAATGTTGAGTTTTCCGAATATTGTATCTATTCCCGGTGATCTGATTAGTTTTGTTCCCCTCCGGAGGGGCCAGAAGGGAACCCGCTTGATTTCGTTGGAAATAATGACTCCGTGACTTCTCTCGCTTAAATAATGAGCCAAGAAATGCAGGGAATAAAATCCGTGAAACGTTCTAGATTTCCTCCTTTGCCGATGTTGCTGCAGACACATTGTCGAAGAAGCCGAATCCCAATTCAGAAACCTTGTAAAAATTAGTGCGCTGTCCAAAAGGAAAATATATCATTTTAACGAAATGACCACTGATATAGAGCTGGAAGTCGTTTGCCAGGATAGTTTCCAATAAAATTAGATGCGATCCAATCATGTTTGCTTTTTTAAATAAATTATACGGTCAAATTCTCGAGGTCTACCAATCCTACAACGCGGCAGCATTAATAGAGAACTCAGTCGCAAAACTAAATTTGTTTGCTGTAGCCTGAAAAAACTCCTCAACTAGCATTACCACTAAGATTAGCGTTACAGCTTCGTATCTCGAAGAACTGCTGAGCGGTTTGACAAACCTGCTCTATCAGAACGACCTCCAAACTCTCTACCACTCATTTCATTCTCCGAGATGACCAACAAACTAAATTTACATAGTTTTGCCACAATTTGAAAATACCATCGGATCTAGAAGATATCTTTTCGCATACTTAAAGGGTTACTTGAGAGAAGATACATTTTTTTCAGCTTGAAACGTTCATGGAACATAGAAGCTAATTACTCGATTGCGCTACGCTTGCTCAAAAAGTAATTCTTATAAAAAAAGCGGTAATCAATTACTTCTCCCAAGTTCTCAATCCAGATTCAATCCCAGATTGCGATTTTCAAAAACTCTCGTTATTCTTCAATGAGACTCGGTTCATCGTTGAATAATTAAAGAGATTTGAGATTGATATTTTCGAGCAGAAGTGCGCCGAAATGTTCTTTTGGCTCACGCAATATACGAGAAATTACCTTCAAGTTTCAACAGGGTAAGGGTTACTGCCAAGACTGAATATTCCTCTTTCGGACAGATATTCTATAATTACACGACTGTTATCTGCGGCTTCTATAAATTTAGTCACCTTACCTCCCCGACTGCGAACGTTCTCTCCGAGGGAATGTTAAGCTTTCTTCTCACTTTCCTGTATCTAAAACAATTTAAAAATCGAACACACTCCTTTTTAAACCACTTCTCTTTGTCTACTCCTAATTTTCTCAATAATTGTTCATAACATTTAAAAATTTTTAAAGCAGAACTTGGTAGTTTCTTCTTCGGTCGTAATCCGATGAGGGCCAGCTCCATCGATGCCGAGAGCGCGGTAGATTACGCAGTTGGAGAAGAGATTAAATCTCACAAGAGGTGTTCTCGTAGTTAACTTTCCGAGATCTCTTACCTTCATATTTTCATCGTTTAAAAATAGTTGTGAACTTATAGAGAAGCTTAATATTATTCCTTACTCCAACAATTTCATTCTTGTTAGCTTCGATGTTTGTTCTTTGTTTACTAAAGTTCCTTTAGACGATCTTGTTCCTCTCCTTTGTGATGATCTTGTTCCTCTCCTTTGTGATAAATTATATAATTTAGATCTCCCTTTACCGGTCAATAATTTCCTAAGGCTTATTTCTCTTTGTGGTAAAAATTGTAAATTTTGATTTAATGACAAATTTTACCTTAAAAAATTTGGTCTTCCGATAGGGAGTTGTTTATTTTCCACCCTGCTTAATTTATATATGGAATACTTTAGGACGTTATTCTTGCCCCAAATCCTCGATTTTCCTATTGTATGGTACCGTTTGATTGATGATATTATATGCCTTTGGCCTTCCTCAAAAGATATTCACAATTTTCTATGTAATCTTAATTCTCTAGTCCCTTCTATAAAATTTACCCCTGAAATTAAG
>OZ018328.1:135065467-135073144 GCA_963969495.1 Ceratothoa steindachneri | reverse complement strand
CACTCAAGTTCAGTTAAATGACCTGACCAGGGATCTGGGGGTTTCAAAGGCGAATACACAACTTTTTTGGCTCTCGACTTCTTGAAAGTAATCTTCTCGCTTAAGAAACAACATTTAGGGGGGTACAGAAATAGAGAACAAGAGTTTCGAAGCTATTTTTTACAGCATTCTTCCAGCTCTTTAGTATACTGCGCCAATATTAAAGGACTTGTTGAGGCCCTTGGAATTTCCTACAACCCATTAGAATGGAGACTGTTCATAGATTCCTCCAGTAGAAGTTTAAAAGCTGTGTTACTGAATATTGGTAACAAGATAGCTTCCGTTCCTATAGGCCATTCAATCCAACTTACTGAAAGTTATGAAAATATGAAAAAATTGCTGGATGCAATAAATTACTCTAGCTATAAGTGGAGGATATGTGGTGACTTAAAGGTAAGATCATTTTACACTTGGAATTTCTAAGCTTTTTGATATTGACATTTTCATTTTTAATTTTTAATACTTGTATACACCTTTTGGTCAACTTACATTTTACAAGAATGCAAATCTGGAAATCATAAGTCATTTTTGAGTTATATTTTTTGTTGAAGTGTGTCCCTATAGGTTAATGCATCCTATTGGGTTAATAGGGAACTTATCCTAATTGAGAAGGTATACAACACAACTCAATAAACTCAAAATAAGATGTACATATATCCAATTAGTTCCAATACGATGATTTAATGCATCGGCATACAGGATTTTTCAGTACATATTCATATTCTTATTGTTTTAAGAAATATTACTTTGAATTTGTTTTTAGAAATATTACACTGAATTTACATACCGTGCTAAATTTTTTTCAGGTAGTGTCTCTTACGCTTGGGACGCAAACAGGCTACACGAAGCATCCCTGTTTCCTATGTTTATGGGACAGTCGTGCAGATAGTATGCACTATGAGAAGAAGGTTTGGCCTCCACGAGAAGCATTTAGAATTAGATCAAACAATGTGATAGCTGAACCTTTAGTGCCTCCTCAAAAAATACTCCTCCCTCCACTGCCTATCAAACTTGGCATTATGAAAAATTATGTCAAAATCCTTAATAAAGTAGGCCAAGCTTTTAAATTTCTTCTTCAAAAATTTCCACAAATCAGTGACGCTTAGCTCCATGGGGAAATTTTTGATGGACTTCAAATCAGGAACTTGATCAGCAATTTGATGCATCAATGAAGGACATAGAAAAAGATGCCTGGAAAGCTTTCAAAGCTCTAGCTAACAATTTTCTAGGCAATAAAAGAAGCCTAGAAGAATATGCTGCCCTGGTCAATCAGCTCTTAACAAGTCTCAAACATTTGGGAGCTCGAATGTCTATAAAGATACACTTTTTACAGTCCCATCTGGATTATTTTCCCGACAACTGCGGGGATTACAGTGAAGAACAGGGGCAAAGATTCCACCAGGACATAAAAACAATGGAATACAGGTACCAGTGTAAATGGAACGGAAACATGCTTGCTGACTACTGTTGGTGTTTGAAGCGTGATGCACCAGATGGCAGGCACAAACGAAAATCGTCAAGGGCGTCTGTTCTTCGAAATTATAATTATTTTCTTTATTATGTTGCATTCTTTTATTTTTTGTTTATTGAAAGAATTATAGTTTACATACGTGTATTCCTGTTTATATGATATAACAGTAATATTCATTATTAGATAGAGAAAGTTTTTTTTCAAAAAAATTCAGAAAAATGAGGTAATCTCAATGAAAATGGTGTATGCTGTACTGAGAAAATCTGACCTGATTGAACAAATATACATTAATTTTTGAGCTCAAGAGGTTGGATTCATTAAGAAACCACAAAGAAATCCTGGGGAACATAAAACAAATTTTCAAACGCAGGCCTGTGTTATAAATGGACTGTAAAAGACTGGGACAAAGTGATATCCTGTGAGGAAGGTCTCTTTAGCTGGTTTGGAGCTTCTGAAAAATCCCTCGTATGGAAGAGAAAAGGGAAGTGCTTTTACGAGTCAAGTGTCGTGACCACGGTGAAGCATCCAGACACACCAATGGCTGAGGCTGCTTCTGATCTAAGGGAAATGAACTACTAAAGTCTTTCCCAAGAAGACTGCCATGAACTCAAAATGGTACCAAAACAAATTTCTTCAGCATATTTTCCTACCTGTTAAAGACCGATTTGGGGATTATAACTCTATGTTTCAGCATGATGGCGTACTTGTCACAAAGCAAAAACAATACCAATGCTCTTGAATGGAAATATTATCGAGTCTTTGGTACTTTGAACCAAGAATTTGCCATACTTTAATCCAATAGGTAGTTTGCAGTGGTTGATAAACAGACGCTATCCAAGTGTACGCAGTCAGGGGGCTTATTAAACAAATATGGAGCAAATTCAGTCAAGATATTATCAAATTTTGGTCTCTAGCATGCCAAAACGAATTGAGGCAGTCCCTGAAGAACAAGGGGTATCATTGTAAATATTGACTGCACGCATCAATTGACTGTATTTATTAATAAAATTGATTTGAGCTCAAAATTTTTGTATATTTCACATTCAAATTATGATACAAACAAAGGGAAAAATGCAACGTTTGATTAGTTCTATCAATTTTCTTCTCTGAAAAAGAAAATGTAGTCTCAAAATATTTGACCATTACTGTATTGCATAGGAGATAAAATATGCTTTAAAGTTAGTGACCCTTTGAAAATGAAGAAATATTTGACATCATTCTCTGTGATTCACAAATTGATCAGCATCAATATGCGAGTTTACAGAAAAGTAAAAATAGCTAAATTAAGCCTTTACAGGCCAATGAAAATAAGAAATATTTGGGTTCCTCAGGAATTAAAAGAAGAAACATAGACATCAGTCGTTACAAAAAAGTCCTCTCTTTTGTTGATAGAGAATCAAATTGATCTTATATTAGCTAATTAAACAATGTTTTTTACATTGTTGGCAACACTGACATTGTTAAATGTCATAGAATGTGCATTGAATCAGCTGAACAAAACCGATGGATTCTGTAGCATCTTCTCTCTCTTCCTTTTAAGATGTCTCAAAAATACCACAGTCCAAAGTTTTGCAGACTTTTTTCTCAATGCATCACTGCTTGTGTTCCTAAATGATATAGATTATATTTGAATTTTCTTTGAAAAATATTTCTAAATAAGGTTCCAAAGAAGTCTTCGTTATTCTTATTACAGAAGGCTATATAGCAAAAGCTAAAAAAAAACAACTTGTGCTTAAACTGATTTTTGATGTCTGGATTTTGTATCTAAAATGTAATGCGTGATATTATATCAAGTTGATTTTTTGCTTTATGAATAAGCAAACTTGAAATAAATAAAAAAGATAGTAAGCTATTTTTATGTTATAATTTTCATACTCTTTAATATCTTTGTTGAAGACTTAACAACTTATCATTGTATCTAATTTGTAGGGATTTTTTTTCCGGATGTTGAGTCAAATAAATTATTACTCAAATTTAGCTAATAGGAGTATCATCAAAATTGCTAAACTATTTCTACACAAATCCCTTGTAATCTTTTGTTAATACAACACAGCTGGTTCCTAATAGTATGGATTCCTTTAGTAACTCTTACTATTTACATAGATTATAGGTAGTTGCTTTTCGAAATTATATCTAACAGATTTCATATAGAAATTAATTTATTTAGCATTGTCTACATTTAGTCTAAATTTTTTATATATTTTCTTAAATGAAAGCATCTTTAAGAAATTGGATTTTACAAAGGATAAATGTATGGGTTAAAAAGGAATCTTAAGCAAAAATACACAAAATCTTCTGAACTACGCTTGTATATCTTTTTACTAAGCATGCTCTGTTTTAATTTAAGAAAAATCGCAAAGAACATCTTAAATATAATTGAGATAATATTATATAATTTCTCTTAAAAAACAGAATCCCTCAACTTTTAGGTCTTATATTAAGTTTCAGGTGGAAATAGGCAAGATTTCTTTCCGACTTCAGAGATGTTGTAAAATCTATCTTGTGTTTTTTATGACTCATTGATACTGTCCTGAGTTAGTTGATAAAACTCTCCTACTGTGCCCTCCGTCCTTTAATCTTTAAGTGTTTCCTTACGCTTGTTTTTCCTATCTTGATACAAGTAAGGGTAAAGATAAGCCTATGCTCTTTATCCTTTTCCCCAGATCAATAAAACTTGGGAACGTTACAAAGGAATGTATAATTATCCATACATGCTCTCCGTGTAATTTGCGATTCAACCTTCATTAATCGTAGGGTGTAAGCGTAGCAGACAGCAAATAACACGTATAGAGTTGTAATCTCTTGTCAGCTACTTATAGTACGGAGCATTTTATATATACACACGTCACTCCACTACGGCCTGTCGGCCCGCCTACCCCTTCACTTCAAGTGGAGTGGCAGGGGTTAATTTATGAAGTATCTTTCAAGGCCACTTTAAGAGCTTAAATGAAGGGTACTCTGTCCTAAACGATTAATTTTCATCAGTTGCCGTAATCTGGAATGGGAATGATGATGAAAAGCTTGTAAATTTGGAAAGAATAATAGGCATAGTGATTATTGAGGATATTTCTCAGGCTGGAAAACCTCTTTTTAAGTCTAGCAAAACTAAGCTAAAATGAGTATGGTTAGTCATCTGAAGGTAGTTTCGCGGACACCTCTCTCTGTTATTAGGTTCGTTTTTACGGGATCTTTGATATGTGTATGAAGAAATTTATCAAACAATATATATATATATATATATATATATATATATATATATATATATATATATGTAATTATTCTCATGAGGAAGAACAAATAGTAACTGATATTTGTTTACAATACTCAAGTTCGAAACAATGTTTCTTGTTCACAACTGAATAAAGCTTTTGTTGATCGTTCCAATTCGAAGGGCGAAATCAGGTTAAAAACAAGGTTAAATATAGCAGCGAATGGAACTATCTCTCCATGATCAGTTGTCTAACACCCGAAGCCACGATTTGAGGTTTCATTACAAGTTTCAGGCGCGCTCTTTACATAAATCAAAGAAGAATCATCTAGCTTAATCTTGACATGAATTACCCGTTTGTGTAGTTATCTGATTCGAATGAGGCTTGTGTTAGTCGCTATACCAGTGCCTATGGGAGAGGTTTGGCTGTTAGTCGGTTTCCAAGTGTATATTTTTGTTACGATTAATTATTGTGCAGGTGATGGCAGCTAAGAGTTTACGACGTGGCCTACAAGTTTTTTTTACTCCCGTGAGCGGAGCAGGATTAGATAAAGGGGTTTATTGGAGGAAGCAATTTTTCATAAGAAATCTAATAATTAACTGGTCCTAGATTATAATTAAGTCATTTGATTATCTTTAAATGGTTCATAATTAATGAAGTTTCGTTCTAAGGGTCTTATCTAATAGGGTTTAGCTGCGAGGAAAGAGAGATTTTCTAAGATTTGCCTGGTCACAAATCCTACTTTTAACTATCGCGAAAAATGCAGCTAATTTACTATAGAAAGCTCTAACCAGTAATAACTAATAACTTTAAAGAATGTTTATACTTTTGCAATTGGATTGTTAATTAATGGATGATAAATATATAAGATCACGAATGTAATACACAAGAACATGATACACCAAGCTAAATTTTTAATTAAAAAAGCGTATATATCTATATATATATATATATAAATATATATATATATATATATATATATATATATATATATATATATATATAATCAAAACAATGTACATATACATTTTATTAGAAACCTATAATAGGCGACCCACAAACAGATTCCGTTAATTTTTATTTCTTTTTATTGCCTATTGTCAAAGAGATACAAAATCGAAATTATTGCCTGTAGTCTATGTGAAAAATGCAAACGTGCACCTATCATTTGATCAAGGAAAATGGATATTTTGGTCGTATTTTAAATTTGAAAAAAAAACAAACAAAGTTAATTAAAAGTAGAAAAACATTTTTGGAACTAATTGTCTACCTCGACTTACCAACTACTTCACACATCTGTGAAATATTTGCAGGATGCAGTGCTGCGAATTTGCCTTCAAGCAAGAGATTAGGCATGCAAAGACATCAAAAGATGCTAACACATCCGATCAAATGAGGAAACAATACGTAAGTTGAAGTGCTAGAATCATTCAATCGATGAGTAAGGATTAATATGTGAGTCAAATTGCTCGTGAAGCGGAGAAGTAAAGCAAATCTACAGAGAATTCTGAACAATGCTAGATGGTAATCTTACATCCAAGGATATTGACATGCCTTGCTTTAATATTTTCCAGTAAAAAACACAAAAATTGGTCAATTTCCCAACAACGTTGTCTCGTTTGCTGAATCTATCTTCAGGGTTAATAGTATAGTTAATCGTCATATTTAGACAGATTGGTCACAAAAATTAGACAATTATATATGGAATGACGCAAATTTAGCGGGTATAAGTGTTTGGTGCGTTGCTCCATTATTATTTTCCGATTGTGAATTAACATTTAGTGTATAAAACGTTTTCCAGTAATTTAGCAGCTATACGGATATGAGCATATTTACTTTCTACAACAGAGAGTACCTTCACAGAACCATCACGATGTAAGGAACTACTATGAGCAAACAGTTCAGAATGGGTCGGTCGGTCGACAGGTTAGTATATATTATGCACTATGATCAAGCAATTTAAAACCAGTTTCCTTTTTAATGGGGTCATTTAAAAGAGAACTATACCTACATCATGTGAGAAATCAAAGCCAACATTTTAAAAACCATGTACAAATATCCTTTCCTACATGCCAATTCAAAAATCAATGAAGGCTATAGTGCAATGCAATTAGAGGTTGAGCTCAAGAGTTCAAACTCTTAGAGGCTTAATACAACTTAGAATATCTATTAATTCGATATAAATTTTACTTACGAAAAGAAACAAAAATCCACTGAATCTGTCAATGGGTTCGCCTGTTAGTATTATTTAAAAAATTGGCCATATGTTTTTGCGAATATAAATATATATATATATATATATATATATATATATATATATATATATATATATATATATATATATATATAAATATATATATATATATATATATATATAGAGAGAGAGAGAGTGTGTGAAACAGAAAGGAACCAAAATAGAAAAATAATATCAAAGATGGATGTGAAGTATACCTAAAACCAAATAGATAAGGTCTACTTCCGGAAAAATCCAACCTGTGCGCAAAGAATGTAGACATTTTTGTCTACATACATTATTTGTCAACATACATTCTTATTTCTACATACCCGATTGTGAATACATAGAAATAAACAAGAGAGACAACTAAATTAATAAATCAAAGGGCTAAGATTTAAAATGGACAATTTCGTTTGCCCTGAGCAATACTTTGGGCAAACCGGTAAATCATTAAGTGTACGCTTGAGCCAACATAAATACAATATTAGGAGGGGTGAATGCAGCAGCGCTTTCTTTGTACATTTATCTGAAAACAGTCACTCTATCAATTGGAATTTGGGTAAATTCATTTACAAATCGGATGACTTTATTCAAAGAAATAGGTTGAATGCTCATTCATTAATTCCTCGCTTAATTTTAATATATCCCCTGATCTCTTTAAACTAGATCCTGTTATTAAAAGGCTTATTTATAACGAAATTTTCCATTTTAAATCTTAGCCC